>JALIZF010000986.1:0-121140 GCA_029948255.1 Telmatactis stephensoni | reverse complement strand
TTACTCAGAAGACGTGAAACACCAACAGAACACTGTAAAGAAGCCTTTGCTTGTACACTTCAAAGTGGCTAAATGGTTATTCTTAACTCTCTTCCAAAGCGAAGATATCACTTTTTCTTTACAGGCAACTTTTGATAAACATTGCCGTAACGTCTATTTGGAAATTATTTCCAAAATATCTCTCAAATGACTTAATATTTTTGCTTGATATGCTAAGAGTGTATTTATTATCATCTTCGAAACAACATTTGAAAATCCCATTAAGATTGAAACAGTAAAACATTTTTAAATTCATCGTTAAAGATGACCGACAAATGAACCACAACTCCAGAATGCAAACGGCCGCGACAGCACTTCATTAGCATACTGACACCACGCGCGAAGCTTGGAGACCTCGTTAGCATAACAAGTCAGGCTATTCACAATTCCCGCCAAAACCATACCAATTTGAAAGTTGTAATAAAGCATATAAGTCTAAGTGTGCATATTTAGACTTACCATATAGTAAGCCTAATGTAATGGTGAACCGACGTTTATCAAAGTAGCTGATAATTATTATTCCACTTGACATTTTCGTTCATTTGTGCGTGCATTCTTTCTCTCACGTGGCAAGTTGGATGTAGCGGTAGTTTTTATCATGCTGAAGAACTCGACAAGAAAAAATAATAAATTATTCTTTTCTTCTTCTCTTTTAATCGTGACTTTTTGTTTACATTCTTTCGTCTTTCAGCTATTTTCATTGCTATATATTAAATAGGCTTTGTTTTGTTTACAACAAGGCCTGTATGGTGGTTTTGGCGGGAATTGTGAATAGCCTGACTTGTTATGCTAATGTCGCGGCCGTTTGCATTCTGGAGTTGTGGTTCATTTGTAGGTCATCTTTAACGATGAATTTAAAAACGTTTTACTGTTTCAATCTTAATGGGATTTTCAAATGTTGTTTTGAAGATGATAATAAATACACTTCTAGCATATCAAGCAAAAATATTAAGTCGTTTGAGAGATATTTTGGAAATAATTTCCAAATAGACGTTACGGCAATGTTTATCAAAAGTTGCCTGTAAAGAAAAAGTGATATCTTCGCTTTGGAAGAGAGTTAAGAATAACCATTTAGCCACTTTGAAGTGTACAAGCAAAGGCTTCTTTACAGTGTTCTGTTGGTGTTTCACGTCTTCTGAGTAACGTTTGGGCGGTCGTGACTTTTAGCATATAAAAATGAATGCTTCAGAATATTTCTGCAAATTACTCAAAATCAAACAGATTGAATTTCTTTAAGATAGTCTAATTTGCTTTGCCTTAGCTTGAAGTTAATGATGTCATTTACTGCTTGTCCCGAGCAGGTCAGGTGTTTGAGATATTTAGCAAAAACCAATTTCAACGATAATTGTTTATCGTTGCCATGGTAACGCTGATCATATTAAAACTGCCATAATTGAAAACTTTCATCTTACCTCTATAGCTGGTATCAATATCAAATCGATAGCTGCGGATTAAAGCTATAAACAAGGCAAATAAAAGTGAATGGTTTGGTCCAAAAATTACTATAGGGAGTCACCTTAAAAGCAGGCATTACCAAAAAATACTAGCAGTTGTGGGCATGCTCTCACTTTCTTTCCCTCCACTTCCCCTTCCCTTTCCCCTCCCATCTCTTCTTCTCCCTCTAGTCAGCCATGCAGGGTATAGTAAAGTGTATAATTAAAGTGTGTATTGCAGTTCTTCAGTTGATATAAAATTTCAACAACTTTGTGTACTGGACACAGTTAACGAGAAAATCAGTAGACAAATAAAGAACAATAGAATGAAAATTCAATAGAGAACAATAGAATGAAACTAAGAATACATGTCTGGTCCAGTACATAAAGAAAGACTCTATACAAAGTTGTAGCAAATTCTTTGTACAAATATAAACCACTGATATAAGCAACAGTGATTAAAGCAAGGTTTGCCATCATTGCAGGAGCGTGCTGGTCGTTACTGCGGTGGTTAAGAGTACTCAACTCCTATTGGGTTGGACAGACTCTGTCTACAAATACTTTGAAGTCATCATGGTCGACCCCTTCCACAAGGCTGTTCGCAGGGATCCTCGCATCAACTGGATCTGCAGATCCGTCCACAAGCACCGTGAACTGCGTGGACTCACTGCCGCTGGTCGTAAGAATCGTGGTATGCGCAAGGGCCATAACTATAACAAGGGTCATCGGTAGCTCTCGACGTGCTAATTGGAAGAACATAATTCGCTCCAACTGAGACGATATCGTTGATACCCAAAATAAAATCTTAAATATAAAATTCGCTTGTTTGTTTTTGTATGTAAATGTAGATTAGGCAGGACCGTACATAACCCAAATTCCTTGGAAGGGGGTGGCACAGTCAGTTATATTTCCTTTGTAGAAATTGAGAGAGAGTGGGGTGTCCGTTTTCTTAGCTTGATAGGGGAGGGGAGCTTGATTGGGGGAGGGAGAGCAAGTTAGTGTATCCGGCGAGTTTCTAGAAGACGTCCATAAGGCGAACTGATTGAAATTTTGATAGTTATTACAAGTTTCTACTATACTAGGCTTTCTGGCTTGGAATTAGCCGACTGGACGTATGCAAAGCAGGGACGTTGCAGGATCCTTCAAAAAAATCGTAAAACCACACGGAAACCGTCTTCTGGACGGAGCACGTACAGTAAATTTAAGAGGGCGACGGTCGTTGACTGGTTGCTGAATGAACCAGGGAAGTTCTTTATAGTTTCGGGTCTGGTCCTAACAGCGCATGACAGCGGGTAACTAGGCGTGGTTTTCAACATCCAGAAACAGCACGTGGTATATTGAAGACGACTCGGACGTACTTGTCGGAACTGTACGAAACCGCGTACTTAGCATCTTTGACCCCCTCTAAGGGCCTACACAGACTACGGACAATAGTTGTCGATAACTAGTTGTGATCGATTGCCTAAACTTATCGACAACTAAAATTGCTTTGTTCGCAAATTCAAATGAGCCCATTTTGTTATCGACAGCTACTTTTTGGCCTTTTCTCCAGTGACTACTCTTCATCGACAGCTATTAATCGTTACCTCAACTAGTTATAGGGACCGCGAAGCACCTTGCAAAATAGGCGCACACTATGCGCATGTGACTACAGCGACATGCAATCATATATTGATAACAAGATATTGAGAAATATATTTATATTTTATATGATGTGCTTGTATACTGTAATGCTTATTAGTATTCACCAACATTAGGGCTATTACAAATCCTGCATTCTGATTGGCTCCCTAACCTCGGGCTATTGGTGATAGCCCGAGTTGAGAGGAAGCGCGAGTAACTGAATATCAATAAAACATTTTTCTCTCTTTGTTTTGTTTAGTCTCATTCACCTTTGGCCCAATATGTTGGTGAATACTAAAACAATTAGACCTCTCGGCCTCATGGACTACGAGTTTGAATAGCCCATTCGGCCTACGGCCTCATGGGCTATTGACTCGTAGTCCATTCGGCCTCGAGGTCTAATTGTGAATGAGATGCAATTTGATTCTTTTTAATTACTGCAAGATAGAAGTTGGGATAAAAGTTGAGTGAATCAATACTAAGATCCTGTTTTGTCTGCAAAACACATAATTATGGTGGTTGGGTTCATAATGGGAAGCAGGCTAACTTTAATTAGCGTGATAAATCTATCACACACCCTGCATTCTGATTGGCTACTCGGCGAAAAAAAATACGCGAACCTCATGGGTGAAATTTTGCTGATTTTAAGCACCCCATATAAAAGAATCGATTCAGCCTGACAAACTGAAACAGGTTGTTAAGGGATGAATGGAAATTTGTTGCACCGTTTAAAAAGAGAGAATTTACTGGCGTTTCGGTTTGCCTTTACGATGTGCGCTTTCGCATGAGAGTTTTGGCGCTTCTCCTGCCCGTACTTTTGCTCAGCTCGCCACTGTGCTTTATACTACATTCTAGAAGCCTCGGTGCACTGAAACGGGATGGACGCCAATGTTCACGCTGCAAATCGTTTGATCACGTTGTTAAAGATTGTCCCTTTTCCGAGGCGGACTCGTTGCAGTAGCGGATCCAGGGGGGTCGAAGGGGACCCCCTGAAAGTTTTAAAAGATAATAGAAATGTGTCTTATAAAAAGTATTAGAAGTTTTGCGTTGTGTCGTGTTTTAAAAAAAGGAACCCCCCGCTTTGAAAAATCTTCGATCCGATCCGCTACTGCGCGCGTTTGCGCCGAGTCCGTCAAAAAAGCGCCTGGCTAGCTGGGGGTAGTGCGAAAGCAGCGGACAGTGATAAAGAGGCCTGGAAGTGCTAATTTTTCAGGATACACTTGCATGTAGTTTGGCAAAAGGCAATGCTACATGTTTTATATTAGATCTGGCAAACTAAAATAGTCACTTACAGCCAAAGAACATTTTTGTAAACACCCTCTCCGTAGACAATCTTAGACAAAACCCGTTAGGACTTTTTCAGTTTCTAACATGATTTCATGTCATTGCTGGAATAATTCAAGGTTTTCAAATAATTTGTCATGCAATCCCCCTCTCCCCACATCGAGCATGCGCAGTAACATACCTAAACTATCTTCGAGTGAGTGAGTGAGTGAGTGAGTAACACATAGGTATGTACTTCATGGCTAAATACCATATAGTCGCCTTCCATACTTTTACACTAAACCTTACCAATAGAACGACTAGCTATGTGGACATTCAGCCATGAAGTACGAGCCGACTCATTTGCATTTTCGATCCCCACTATAACTCGTGGACTGCAATCCACGAGTTAAAAACAAAGCTAATTTTAGACTGGGCCTACCACAGGTAGCCCAGTAATTAAGCTCATCATGCGTTGGTCTTCAGACTGTTATTGCTGCCGCAGCGGAGCGAGCCTGAAGCGAGCGAAGCAAGGCAGCTATCCTATAATTCAGTCAGTAGGTATATTGGCAGCAAAATTCGTGCTTTCACTATAAAAGTTCGGAACCTCGTGGTCTGCGTCCTGTCGTCGTTGAGTGTCAACTGATTAGTTTAGAGCAGATTTCGTATGAGAAACGGACCGCGCCGTGCCGTAACCATGTCAGTGCCGTGTTGTCTACAAAAACATTCGAAATTCATGCCGTAACCGTGCCGTGACCGTGTGGTGCCGTTTTCACAGTCACACGAAATCGACTCTATGTAGTGCTTTGAAAGCACTGTCATTTGGTACTATATTCAATTCATTATACTATCATGCAATCTCTTATACTATTTAATTTTACAGAGTTAATGGTAGTCACATGTAAAATGAGGTGTTTGAAAACAGAATGCATTTCAGTTCTTTGGAAATATTTTTTGCAGTTTGTTGTTTAAGGAAAAACAATATTAATATAATATAATAATAATAACTTTATTTCAAAACGAATGCTTTATCAAATTTTACAAGTTAGTTGTTGTAAAATCTGGTCTACCTAGAGGTCGTCATATAGTTAATTATCTATCTCAAAACTAATCTATTATATGATAATCGATTAAAAGTATTTATAATATATAAAAATGCGTGGCAAGATAATTCATTACATATGTTTACAAGAAATGTAATATTATAATATTAGTTATGAAAAATTGAAAAATTGTACCCTGGGCAGAGATCACTTATTAGTTATACGTTGGAAAAATTGTATTTCTTAATTTTCCTTTTAAATGATCTTAAAGAGTCTTCCTTCTTGATTGACTCTGGTAGAGAGTTCCACAGTTCAACAGCTGAGTATTTGAAACTCTTTTTATATGCTTCAGTCCTTACTCGTGGTAATTTGAGATCGACTGAAGAACGACGCAGGTTATAAACTTCCCTGCTAACAGAGGCTCACACAGACGTTAAATCACTCGAAAAGTGAGCCTCTGCCGAGCGAGGCCGTTTTCTTTGTTGCGCATGCGTTAGGTAACTAAGCAACCCCTGACGTCATTATGACGGAGTTTCCAATTTGCTCATGCGCATCATCTAATTTCCGGTTTAAACCGGATTTAAAACCGGTTTTCTTCGTCCACGATTGTGGACGGCGGCACAACAAAGAAAACGGCCTCGCTCGGCAGAGGCTCACTTTTCGAGTGATTTAACGTCTGTGTGAGCCTCTGTTAGCAGGGAAGTTATAAACCTCTGTGCCTGGGTTGTTTTCAAAAAGTTCAATCAAGTAGGAAGGTGCTAATTTATTCACTATTTTAAATGCCATAATTGCTTTTTGTTCAAGTCTTTTATTTTTTTAATGTCTTCCAATTTAATGAATGGAAGACATGTTTTGTGGGTACACAGTCATAAGGTGCACTAGTTATAATGCGCGCGGCACGATTTTGAAGCTTTTGCAATTTGCATGTCCGCGAGCGTATTGCTAATACTATCCCACACAAGACAACAATAATTGAAGTAGGGTTCAATTATTGAGTTGTAGATGTTCACTAAACTGTCCTGTGGGAGGTAGGGCTTAACTTTTTTAATTGTTGCCAGACCGCAAGATATTTTCTTTTTAATATACTCTATATGAGTGCCCCAATATTAGGCAGCACTCCGGCATTAAATGTCAATTAGGCTAGTCTAAAGTATACTAGGTCTCCACTCAATATGCAGTTAAACCAGCCAACATTAATTATTGAATAGGGTGAAAGGGGGTCCAGGGAAGTGTTCGAGGACTTTTGGCCGAAGCTGTAGCCATGTGTAGCTCGTACTGCTTTAATCAAGAATCAGCCAGTATAATTAACTTATTATTATTACATTTACTTTGTTTTTGTCTATTTTAATTTTCTACAAGTATCTGTACAAGAATCACTGGGGATAATAAAAAAACTTGGGGGTTTGTCGGCCCTTCCTCCCCTCCTCTCCCCATTCCCCATCCTTCCTCGCCCCAGTCCTTTCCCTCCCCTTTCCCTTCCCCTTAGGGCCGCTGTAATGATTCTTTGATTCGCGTTCTTTATTTCTATGTACTAAGATGAATGATCTAGAGGTTTTACAATGTTGGTTTCGATTCATGCTCAAGGTCACTGTACATATGATATCCTATAGTGTTTCGTGACAGCGAGGCTGTGACATATCATGACATCCCTCTTTCTCTAAATATAAATTACATAATCAATTATATATCTTAAAGTAATCATATTCCTTAACAGTAACTTAGGCTAAGACTGTTGCCTATGCATGCAACTTATTATGTTCGTTCTTCTTAGCCGTGTTGTCTCTCTCTCTTTCTCTTTTTGTTTTTTTTGTTTTTTTTGTTTTTTTGTTTTTTAATGTTTGTTTCACTCTTCATCGTGTACTCTGCGGTTACACAAATCTGTCGGGTGGCTGCACGATCCTTCCACTTCGGGTGACCTTTGTTCCTGGTGGAGTGGTTGGCTGTGTGTCCTTAGCTGAACTGCAGTCTTCTGGTGATTTGCTTATCGTCATTGGTTGTGACTGTTTTGGAGGTGATGATGCTGTTTCACGGATATGTGATCTGTTACGGCGAAGTTCTCCTCCTGATGAGGTAACGACAGTGTAGGACCTTGGGAGTTCTAGCTTTTCCTTGATTGTTGCCGGCTCCCACCTCCTTGTCGATGGGTTTTGAATGTTGATGCTTTGCCCTGGTAGGAGGTCAGGGAGAACTCTGGTGTTTTGGTCAAAGTAGAATTTTTGAAGGTCTTGCCGTTCTTTGAGCCTTTCAACTACATCGTCATTGTCTCCTCTGGTTATGAGGGACGGAAGGTTTCCCTGTATCTTTCGACCAAGAAGCAATTCTGAGGGTGACGGTAGTTTGTTATCAATTGGAGTCGTACGCAAGCACAGTAGAGCCATGCATGGGTCTTCGCCCGTGTGCCTGGTCTTGAGAAGCGTTGTCTTTACTGTCTTGACTTGGTTTTCAATGAATCCATTTGCCTGAGGGTAACGTGGTGAACTTGTTACGTGTTCGAAACCATAATTCTTGGCAAACTCTTGGAAGTTTGCACTACTGTAGTGAGGGCCATTGTCTGATCTCACTATTTTGGGGATGCCTTGTTCACTGAATATTTGCTTCATAATTTCGATCACAGTTCTGCTGTTGCTTTGGCCCTTAGGGATCTTTCTTACGAATGGGTACTTTGAATAGTAATCGGATATCAACAGGTACTCTGAGTTATCTATGCAAAACAGGTCTGTGGCGATAGTGTGCCATGGCCGCGGTGGAACCTCTGTGGGAATTAGTGGCTGTTTTGCATTGCTGGGTTGATATGTTTGACATGTTTGACATGTTGCGGTGATCTTGTCGATGTCGTCGTTCATATTTCTCCAGTATACGGAAGTTCGTGCTCGGAGTTTAGTCTTCTCAGCGCCTTGATGACTGGCATGGAGTTTTGCCAATATCTCTTTCTGTAGTACGGCTGGGATGATTATTCTTTGTCCCTTGGTAAGTATGCCGTCGTCGATAGTAATTTCATCCCTGAAGGACCAGTATGGTTTTAGCAGTTTAGAGACTTCTTTTATAGTTTCTGGCCATCCTTCATACACAGTGTGTTTCAGACACGACAACTCTTCGTCAGCGGTTGTGCTGGACCTGATTTTCTCGATCATTCCATTGCTAAACTGGGTGTAAATCTCGTGGACTTGTATCTCCTCGTTTTCTATTTGGAATTTCTCCTCAGGTGATAGACGAGATAATGCGTCGGCTAGCAACATTTCCTTTCCAGGTAGATAACGGATCTTTATGTCGTATGGTTGTAGCCTGAGCAGCATCCTCTGAAGCCGTGGCGGTGCTGAGGTTAGGTGTTTGAGGTGGATGCTTTCAAGTGGCTTATGGTCGGTTAGTACAGTGAAAGGGCGACCAAATAGGTAGTTATGAAAACGCTCACATCCATACACCACTGCTAACAGCTCTCTTTCGATATTTGCATATCTCGTTTCTGCGTCCGTCAATGACTTGCTTGCGAATGCTACGGGCTTACCTTCTTGCAATAGGGCAGCCCCGAGGCCTTTCATAGAGGCGTCTACTTGCAAGGTTACCTCTTTGTTGTTGTTGAAGTAGGTAAGTGTCACTTTCTCGCTAATAGACTCCTTGATCTGGTTGAATGCTGTTTGATAATTAGCGTTCCACTGGAAGGTTGTACCTTCCTTGAGCAGCTCTCTTAATGGTGCTGTGAGAATGCTTAGGTTGGCAATGAAGGGTGACATATAAGTGGCTAGGCCAAGGAAGGTCTGTAATTCTTTCTGATCAGTTGGCTCTTTCATCTGCTTTAGTGCCGAGACTTTCGCTGGATCAGGTTGAATGCCGTCCCCGCTGCAAATTATCCCATAGAATTTGATCTCATCTTGGTTGATATAACACTTATCTGGGTTGAGCTTGAGGCCGGTTGTCTGGCATCTCATTATCATTCCGTGGAGGTTTCTGTTGTGTTCTTCTTCTGTTGTTCCGGAAACTACTATGTCGTCTGCTATGCCAGTAACACCAGAACAGCCTTCGAATGTTTGGTCGATTTTCGACTGAAATACGTCTTGAGACATCTTTAATCCAAAGGGCATGCGTAAGAATCGATATCTCCCAAAGGGTGAATTGAAAGTGGTTAAGTAACTTGAATCGTTGTCGAGGACGACGTTCCAATAGCCACACTTGGCGTCTAAGATTGAGAAATGCTTTGCTCCGCTGAGTTTTGGGAGGATTTCCTCTAGCGTCGGCGTCACGTGGTGGTCTCTTTTTATCGCAGCATTCAGATCTTTGGGGTCCAAACATATTCTTAGTCTGCCGTTGGGTTTTCGTCTGTATACAAGGCTGTTTACCCATGAAGTTGGTTCTCCCTCTCTTACTTTTGCGATAATACCTTGACTGATCATTTCGTCAAGTTCCAGTTTGATATCATCCTTCATGCTGATTGGCACTCGCCGAGGTGCGTGTATGACTGGGGGTATATTTGGATCTAAAGTGATATGATATTCCCCTTCGAATTTTCCTATTCCGTCGAAGCATTCTGGGAATTGTTGGATCAATTTTTCTTTGGGTGTTATGGGATCAGAGCTGGTTGTTTGATTGTGCGTCACGGCTTCATTCATTCATAGGCAGGCTATTGCTTTACACGTCCGTACAATAGAGTGATTTTCATTTGCCCGCCGTGAAAGTCGCGAAAGAAAGATGACCATTTTAATAGAGTGGTTTTCATTTGCCCGCCGTGAAAGTCGCGAAAGAAAGATGACCATTTTAATAGAGTGGTTTTCATTTGACCGTGAAGGAATAGACAAACTAATAGTTGGTAGTAGACTCTAAAGCCATTGTTTTCTTTTGTTTCTTATCAACTACAAACTAAATAGTCATATTTCTTTCACGGTCAAATGAAAATCACTCTAGTTTGTACTAGTTGATAAAGAACAAAGAAAACAATGAATTTAGAGTCCACCACCAACTACTAGACTTACTAGTTTGCCAATCTTTTCACGGGCAAATGAAAATCTACTCTGAGAACCAGAGCTAGGTTTATTTCTATCTTGCTTTTGACGCTTTTGACCTTCAAAAGCAAGATAGAAATAAACCTCTGGTTCTCAGGGAAATGAAAATCACTCTAGGCGGAAAAGATCACTCTGTGCAGTGTACCATACACACAATACTACAGACTAAAAATGTAGGCTGTTGTTCTGGGCTGACTGACCCCGTGTTCACGTTGAAACAATTGCGTTTAAGAGGGGATTTTTTTCAAGTTCGAGCAGTGAACGACAAAAACTCCTGAGTTGAAGAATAGCTGTTGTACAGAATTAAAATCATTTCTTTCAGAAAGTTTAAGTTGTTTGTAAGTAGTTTTGGCCGATGAAAGTTGAATCAAAGTTTTGAAAATTATAAAATTAAACGAGACTTACCTGTTAGTTGAAGTTTGATTGGAATTCTACCTTGTCATCAGTCCGGAACGAAGGAGTCACATGAGATGCGCATGCGCACGAGCTAGTCAGTATTCAACGTGAGTGGCATAGGAAATGGAACGAAGGAGGGGGGGTATGGGCATGTGACTCCTTCGTTCCGGACTTATGACAAGGTAGAATTCCAATCAAACTTCAACTTACAGGTAAGTCTCGTTTAATTTTCTAATTCTACCCTGTCATCAGTCTACGTCACTACGGAGTCCCATGAGATTTCAAAGCCCTGTAACACGAGCCCTTCTTCAATAAGGAATTTTATTATAACAAATGTGCATCATATAACATCTATTGTAACAACATACTGCTATAAATAACAGCCTTAAGCTGTGTCTGGTCGAAGTACCACAGTGCCAAAGTAAAGTTTGCAACAGTTGTGTCCACTGGTTTGTCATAGAATCTAGCAAATGTATTAGAGTTGGACCATCCTGCACTCTTCATGATATCTACAATGTTCAATCCTTTTGATTTACAGTGTGAAGTGGCAGCAGCTCTACTACTATGTGGGGCATACTTCTTAATGTCAATACCTGACAGTTCCAGCACTTGTTTTACCCATCTGGAAACTGTATCTTTAGATATGGGTTTAAAAGGTTTCACATAACTAATCAACAGCTGAGTATTCTCTTTCCGCAATGGTTTTGTTCGGTGTAGGTATTCCCTGAGATACTCAACGACGCAAATTCTTTTATCATTCGGATACGCAAATAGTTCCAAAGGAGCTATATGTCTACCTGGTTTGGTCTGTTTAATCTTCTCGTTGATAGTAATTCTAAACTTGTCGTCCAAATCTTGCATGTAGTTGATATCTATTTTATGAATAGTTTGTCCCCGCTGTCCAGTTGTGAGAATGTCAGCTCCTTCAGCGACAAGAAGCTCTTAATAGGCTCAAAAGAAAAGTTCTCAAAAACTTTAGCACAACATTAACGTCCCAAATTTCAGTATACTTGGGAAGTGCTGGTTTTAATTCAAAAATACCTTTCATGCAACGAGTAACAAGAGGGTGCTCTCCAAATTTCCCTCCATCTTCTAACAATATTAAGGACGAGAGCGCAGAACGCGCAGTGTTAATTGCGCTGTAACCTAGTCCCGATTGGTACAACGATACCAAAAATTCAACACCATTGTTAATTCCAGGTTGATACAAATCAATATTTTTGCTACTGCAAAAATGTCTCCACTTCTTTAGGTATGTTTGATATTGCTTTGAGGTTCCCTCCCTCCAAGAAGCCATAAGAACATCCTTTGCACATGACGATAATCCATATTTGTCTAATCCTTGCCTGACAAGAGACAGACTATGAGGTTTAGTTTGTGCCAGATTGGGTGGGTTTTCTTGGGGTGGCTGGGTAGACGCAACAGATCCCGGTGTGCTTTCAGATTGACTGGTTGTTGTTTCATCATACGCAATGCCTTTGCGTACCATGGTTGTGTCGGCCAATCTGGAAAAACACAGATCCCTACCGCTCCATCGTGATGTATTTTGTTCAACATTGCTGGAATTAATAATAAACTTTATTTATACACGGAGTCACATCATTTACAAATACTGAAATGCTCTTCCTGAGAGCCGTGTCACATAAAAATATATAAATATATAAATAGAGAAAATAGAATATGTATATAAAGATAAAACTTACACAACATCTTAAATTAAATTCTACTTTTAAAAATGGATAGGCTGATTGGCTCTCGAACCCTTAGTGGCAGAGAATTCCAGGCCGCTGCTCCACTATATTTAAAGCTTTTTTTCAAAACGTTTGTCCTAGGAAGTGGCAAAGTCAAATTTGAGTGACAACCACGAAGACCATAGTCATGAACTCCAGAGACATTGTTGAACAGATTACATACGTACTCTGGCATTTCACAATTTATGATTTTATACATTGTTGTCACGCACCTTTTGTTTGAAACGCCTTGTTTCAAGATCTTCCCAGTGAAGACTCTGGAGAATATCACTTGATCTGACTGTGTAATCAGAGCGGGTTATGATACGCCCTGCACGATTTTGGATTTTTTGTACACGTTCGCGCAGGCCTTTTCCGCAGGTGTCCCACACAGGGGCACAATAGTCCAAGTGAGGGAGAGCCATTGTTAAGTAGATTTTCTCCAGAGTTTTCATTGGTACAAAGTCGCGAATGTGTCGCAGTAGCCCAAGTCCTTTACTGGCTTTTTTACAAACATACATGACGTGTTCGTTCCATGTTAAACCTTCGTCTATAATGACCCCTAGCGTTTTAAAAGATTTGACTCTGTTGAGATGGCAATCGCCTATTTTGATAACTGGGTCTCGTGAGAGATTTGCTAGGCGTTGCCTTGAAGATATTAGCATATACATAGATTTAACCACATTTAAACTAAGACGATTTGCGAGTAGCCATCTACGCAGTGAGTCAAGATCTTCATTAATTTTGGTTTCAATCACGTTGACATCAATATTACCCATGGTAATGTTAGTGTCATCGGCATACATGTTTGGAATGGAGTTGGTCAAGCAGCCAGGTAGATCGTTGATGTAGAGTAAAAAGAGAAGTGGCCCAATAATAGAGCCTTGCGGCACTCCACATCGGATATTCTCGGGGCTTGACAACACTCCATTGACAAAAGTTTGCTGTTTTCTATTAAAAAGATAGGACTTGAACCACTGAAGTTCTGTACCTTGTATACCATAAAGGGAGAGTTTTCGAAGGACTATTTCGTGATAGGAGGCAGCATGGCCGAGTGGTCAGAGCGTTGGTCTCGCAATCTGGCGGTCCCAGGTTCGATTCCCGCTCTGGCCACTAGCTGAGACTGAATTTGTTCCGATTTCGATTAGTTCAAATTCAGTTTCTCGGCCATGCTTGTAATATAGCCAACTGGTTTGCCTCCTTGCCAGTTGGGATTCTTAATCCATTTATGTTTGATTTATATGATTTAGTTAGGATTTGTAAATTGAGCTGAAAAGCCCTGTTGAGGGAGTCTCAATCATGTATGTATGTATGTATCCACTGTGTCAAATGCCTTCTTGAGGTCAATGAAGACTGCGAGATTAATTTTCCCACAATCCTTATTATTGAGCCAATATGTTGTACTTTTAAGCAAGGCATTAAAGTGGAATGAAACGGCCGAAAGCCCGATTGATGTTCTGAAAGTAAGCTGTTAAGAGATAAGAAGTCATAGAGTTGCTCAAAGACCACTTTTTCAAAACGTTTAGACATTACAGGAAGGACTGATATTGGTCTGTAATTGTCACAATTTGATCTGTCCCCTTCCTTGAAGATCGGGAAAACTTTAGCTAACTTCCATGAATCAGGAAATAGTCCATCGTTAAGTGAAGCATTAAATATCTCCACAAGAGGGGTGGCTATTATTGGAGCAGAGATCTTAATAATCCTGCTAGGGATCCCATCAAGTCCCGCCGCCTTGTTGAGTAGCAGTTTATTTATTAGGGAAATTAGGTGTCCCTCACTGACAGGTTTGAAAACAAACTTTGAGGCTGTAAACGATTGAGTATCAAAAGGTATATTGGGGATAGAAGCAGCCAATTTTGGTCCTACCGAGACAAAGTGCTTATTAAATAGCTCTGAAATTTTACTTGGTTGAGAAGTTTCTTTTGAGCCATTAAACCTAAGTTTTGTTATCACTGTATTTTTTGTTTTACGATTTAACATACTATTTATGATTTTCCAGGTTCTTTTAGGATTGCCTGTACTTTCCTCAAGATTAGTTACGTAAAAGTCGCATTTTTCTTTCAGTATCTTACGGTTGGTCTCATTCTTGGTTGTTCGATAGGCTACCCAGTCAGTGGAAAGGCCGCTGTATACGGCTTGCTTTTTGAGATGATCCCTGTAGAACATCTCCTGTTTCAACTCAGGAGTAAGCCATGGGACCTCAGAGTTTCTTACTCGTTTTTTTCGTAGAGGTGCATGTTTATCAAGGACCTCAAGAAACATTGTATGAAACATGTGTAATTTATCATTAGCGTCATCACTGATCTCGAGTAGGTCCCATGGTTTACTCCGGCTCAAGGTCCAACAAGAAATGCTCTTCGTCGAACTTCGTTACACTGAAAGGAGGGAAGGCATAAAATTTTAGTTTAGACCAATCTAAGCTAAACGCATCAATAGCAAGAGCTCCTGGGTCAGGCCTGTATGCTACATAACTATCAAATTGACGATTAATGCGAGAAGCAAATAAGTCAATGTCAGGCCAGAAATCTATTTGTTGCAGGGCTTTGCAAAGGGCTGCCTTGTCGAGCTTCCATTCCGACTCCCTTTGATTTCGACGAGATTCAAAGTCCGCAGCAAAATTATCCTTCCCTGGAATGTATGCAACGCTTAGCCATATATTGCGCTGTATGCACCATTCCCATGTCTCTTTAGCCAATTTGTTGCATTCTTCGGAGTGGCTTGTTCCCATATTATTTAGAACATTTACTGCCGTGGTGTTGTCACTCATTATTCTAATGTGTGTGTTATGGAAATCTCTAGCAAAGCTCTGTAGACCAAATAATATTGCTAGCATTTCTAGATAGTTTATATGGTGCCTACTCTCCGAGCTTGTCCATAGTCCTCCTGATGACACACCCTTATGTTCTGCCCCACCCCGACAGTGAGGCATCCGTCGTGATTTGGTATGCAGGAGGCGCATGTGTCAAAACGTTGTAGGATTTTTCTACATGATCAATCCACCATTGCAGTTCTAATTTTGCTGACCGAGTTAACTGCATAGGGGCATCAAAGTTTCCGTTTGCTCTTTGAATGCTCAAGGTTTTATCTTTTTCTACTGAACACCTGTACAATAAGGGACCATGCATCACACCAGGGAAACTAGATATTATTTTTCCAATAACCCTAGCTACTTCCCTTATAGAAGGGGATTGTGCTTTTAGTAAAGCAGCACAGTCATTATGCACTGCAATGGCTTTTTCTCTGGTTAGCTGTATTCCCGGGGGGGGGGGGGGGGACTCCTATATATAAGAGGACGGGGATGCTCGTCGGAAATTTTGAAAATGACCCCTAAAAGGTACCTGAGTGGGAGTGGCAACAATTCATTTCTACCCCTAAAAGGTACCAATTCAAAACAATAATAAAGAATTAAAGTAATGAAACACTTTGTTATCGATGTGCTTTGAAGATTCAATTCAGATCATCGAAATCGTCCCTTTCATGCTTATATTTTAGGTAGTTTATTTACCCCAAAACAATCCCTAAAAGTCCACTTAAGTCTGAGACACCCTAAAAGGTACCAGATTGCAGATTTTGACCCCTAAAAGGTACGACGAGCATCCCCGTCCATTTACGATCGGAGTCCCCCCCCCCCCCCCCCCCCCCCCCCCCGGGGCTGTATTTTCATACTTGTAGAATTTATTACAAATCCTAAAATAGTTAAAGTTTGACTTGGTATAAGGCTAGACTTTTCAGGGTGTATAACAAAGCCTAGTCGGCTTAGTAATACAGCTGTGTCTATGACATTCAAAACACAATCCTTAAAATCATATCCCTGCAAGTAGATATTTATAAGTAATACCATGACCCTGAGGGATATTAGTGATTAAATGTCCCCGAAGCCGAGGGAGGTTTAGTGGAAGTCCCGAGGCCGTAGGCCGAGGGACTTTTACTAAACCTCCCGAGGCTGAGGGGACATTTAATCACTAATATCCCGAAGAAGTCATGGTATTACTTTGTAATACCATGATCACCGAGGAAATAAACGAAAATATACTTCGCTGTTTGTTCATCCAAAACTTGAAAATATTATACAATTCTTTTACCAATTGTGCGTAACCCTGTTCTCTGGGGACTTTCGAAAATAGATTTCTTTGTTATATACTTACAATGAAAAAGTATTTATAGGTTGTTAATCAATTCGAAAGCTAAATTGTTTTTCATAATGCTTTCTTTGCTTCGTTATGCTCATGCGCAAAATAGAATGCATAGATCCCATACGCGTAAGAGTGTGCAGTGGTAAGAAGTATCGGTGCGTTAGAAAGTTATAGAGTTTCGGGACAGCGTGCAAAGTTGTCACGACGTCCCGATGATTGATCATATATGAGGGACAACCACTCATGAATAACATGAGGGACGATTAGTTCTAATCGTCCCTCATTAATTATGGATGAGGGACGATTAGTTCTAATCATCCCTCATTCATAATTAATGAGGGAATATTAGAACTAATTTCCCTCTTTCTATTCATGAGGGAGGGATGTTAGCGATTAAACGTCCCTCCAAAAACAATAGATCCCGAGGTGATCATGGTATTACGTCAAGGTATGCCACCGATATGTGGCCTTGTTTATGCAAATGTGCTAAAGGCGGTTTTAGGATTTTAGTAAAAATTCTCGGCGCACATGCCAACCCATTTGGCAAGCATGTGAATTTGAACGTAAAAACTTCCTGTCTGCTATTTTAACTGGAACTGAGTAATAAGCGTCTTTCCTGCACATCAATTGACGCCATGAAACAGTTTTTGGTGACTAACTTCATAATTGTATGCAGAGAATCCATCTTAAAGTGGTGATGGCTTACTGATTCATTGAACTTTTTGCTGCGAGCGAAGCGAGCAGCGACACTAATCTTGTCATGCGCGGGATGTTCTGAACTCGATTATTTGGTAGGCACGTACGTGGAATCAACGATGATTTGTGACGTCATCAAAATATGCTTGGAATGATCGCTGACCACGCGATTGGAGTCTTTGTTTTCTAGCTAAGTTGTCGTTGTTATTCAGATTTATCATACCCCGGGAATCCACTGAATCCTGCTTTGTATTCGTGGAAGTGTTCAGCAAGGCCATGAACTGTTTAGTGATATTTCTCAGGAAAGACAAAGGCCTTTTAAGAGATTTTCATCGCCGTTGTGCGCTCGATCGAAGCAAGACGATATAAAGTTGCATTCCAATGTTCTCCTCTTCAAAGAGGTAAAATCTCTTTAGAAAGCCACACGATATCGCTAAAATTTCTGGTGAATCGAAATTTTGCTTTCTTTACGCAGACTACTCTCAGTAGTTCAGTTAAATCCACATATATTTATGCATTCTCTATACATTACAAGGCAAATTATGTGTCAGATATTTATCAAGCACTAGCTCTTTTAGCTGCCAGGGAGCGATACACATCCTTTCCTAAACAAACTTTAATCAGTTAGTTTTATAATCATTGCTATAAACACTGTTTGTGATTGTTTGAAAAAGCAATATATTAAAATGTATACTTGTACATTTCTAAAACTTGTGTTGTAGTAGTCAGTTAGTTACTCGTGCCCAGGCCTTTAGGCCAGGAACGAGTTATAAACTGCAAATGTTTTTTTTTTTTTTTCCCTCTGTTCGTCCTGAGAGACTTCTGATTGGTTAAGAACGTAAAAACAATGCTCTTCATTCATCACCTTTGAGCGAACGCAAGCCAGGAACTTTAGGAATGCAAGATGGCCGACTACAAAGAAAATAGCTTTCAGAGACAGGCTTTTCCTGCAGTAGAACAATGTAATTTGGAGCTTTTAACTCGAGATATACCTATATACTTATAAGAGCTTCAGAATGGGCTGTTATTTTGAGCTTCATCTCCAATACTTTGACCAAATATCGAACTTTAAATGGAGTACTTGAAAGCCGAGGCCCTCGCGATAACGACTGTTTCCTATGAGCTGAAAATCTACGAATTTCTCATCCTACATGTTGCTAAACGAACATAGCTACATAGAAGCAAGTCAATTATATTCCTCATTCAAGCATTCAATAGATCTTGAGAGGTTTTTGTAGTGAATTTTAATTTAATATCGGAATGGCATGAAACTATATTCCATTGACCTTGTATTTCGCGTTTGGTCACGTAACGCATTTTATTCATATATAAAACATCCGAAACACGAACGAAAAAATACACGATTTGTTATTGTGTCAAATATGCCGTTGTAGAAGTCTTTACAGCAAACAATTGAGATATATAGTGAAATAAGAAGTTGAATAAACTGGTATATTTTTGCATGTTGGAGATATCTAATACACATGCATGATAATAGAAAGACAAAGGAACACTAATAGCTGTTGACAGACAAACTGACTAATCAAGATATTTTTTAGTTTTAAGTTAGCCGATTCAAAAAAGGTCATTATGTTACGGTTAGCTATTTCCCGGAATGGTGAAGAATGCGTGAAACGGCTCGGGGAAGAGTACGAACGGAGCTGGTCATTAATTGGAGCCTCTCTTAAAAAGGGCTCCAGGGGCACGAGTGAACGCACGTGTGCGTCTAGTTCAATATATAAAACATCCGAAAAATACACGATTTGTTATTGTGCCAAAACACCGTTGTAGAAGTTTTTACAGCAAACCGAATTGAGATACATAGTGAAATAAAAAAATGAATAAAACTGGTATATTCGCAGGGAATATTTTTGATATCATATATGATACCTAACACTAATAGCTGCTGACAGACAAATTGACTAAAGTTAGTTAGCCGATTCAAAAAAGGTCTTATGTTACGGTTAACTATTTCCCGGAATGGTGAAGAATGCGTGAAACGGCTCGGGGATCGAAGAGGGCTCCCGGGGCACGAGTGAACGCACGCGTGCGTCTAGTTTTATCATCATTGCCAACGCTAGCCGTTTGTGATTGTTTGAAAAATTGCTTTAATTTACTCAAGGTGCTAAATATTTTGAACTGTGTGTGTCCGACACTGAACCTGGAGAATTTAATATGTTCTGTAGTTCAACATTGAAGGTCACTAGCAGTGTTCGTCACACAACGCACAGGCGATAGACAAGAAACATTTGATATATCAGACAAAGCGGTGTACTTTCGTGAGTTTTAGGGGAAAAGTTCTGCTAACGTGGATACACCAGCTATTTCTGCTCGCAGCATTTCACTTTCTATTGGAAACGGCTAGTTGCTATGAGCGAAGCGAGCAGCGACACTAATCTTGCACATGCGTGGCGTGTTTATAGACCAGCTCTGAACTCGGCTTTATGTAGATACGTGGATAGAGTGAACGATCAGATTCGTGACGTCATCGAAATATCTTTGGAATGATCGGAATTAATGGTCACCGGATATCACTTAAAATTATGACAACTGCACTCACCACACGACAACTGGTCGTTACAACTGGTTAAGAGCAGTTGCGAGATTAGGCGGATTTACTTGTGTTTGTACAATGTGAGAAACATAATGGCGACATGATATGAATAAGGATTCAGCTGGGTATGTTTTCGAGGTAAACCATTGTTATTCACAACTATTATCGAGTTGTTTATGTTACTAGAAGTATGCATCAAGGTCACAAAAAGTTAAGTGATATTTCTAGGGGAAGACAATGTTATTTTACAAGCTTTTCATTGATCGAAGCTAAGTTGAAGCTGCAAGACGATAAGTTGTATTCGAACGTTCTTCAAAGAGGTAAAATCTCACAGACAGCCACATCATATCGCTAACATTTCTGGTGAATCGAAACTTTGCTTTATTTACACAGACTGCTCTCACTAGTTCAGCTAAATCGACAGATGTTTTTGTATTCTTTATCAGATTCTCTGTAATACAAAAGTATTCTTTATCCGCCACAGGGTGCGATTCATATTTTTATAAACTAGCCGTTTCTAATAGAAAGTGAAATGCTGCGAGCAGAAATAGCTGGTGTATACACGTTAGCAGAACTGTTCCCCTAAAACTCACGAAAGTACACTGCTTTGTCTGATATATCAAATGTTTCTTGTCTATCTCCTGTGCGTTGTGTGACGAACACTGCTAGTTGACCTTCAGAACTAACATAATCCTCCAGGTTCAGTGTCGCACACACACAGTTCAAAATATTTAGCACCTTGTGTAAATTAAAGCAATTTTTCAAACAATCACAAACGGCTAGCGTTAGCAATGACTATAAAACTGACTACGACAACACAAGTTTTAGAAATGTACAAGTATACATTTTATTCACTGAAATCTATTGCTTTTTCAAACAATCACAAACAGTGTTAGCAATGATTATAAAACTAACTGATTAAAGTTTGTTTAGGAAAGGATGTGTATCGCTCCCTGGCAGCTAAAAGAGCTAGTGCTTGATAAATATTTGACACATAATTTGCCTTGTAATATAGAGAGAATGCATAAATATATGTGGATTTAACTGAACTACTGAGAGTAGTCTGCGTAAAGAAAGCAAAATTTCGATTCACCAGAAATTTTAGCGATATCGTGTGGCTTTCTAAAGAGATTTTACCTCTTTGAAGAGGAGAACATTGGAATGCAACTTTATATCGTCTTGCTTCGATCGAGCGCACAACGGCGATGAAAAACTCATAAAAGGACACTGTCTTTCCTGAGAAATATCACTAAACAGTTCATGGCCTTGCTGAACACTTCCACGAATACAAAGCAGGATTCAGTGGATTCTCGGGGTATGATAAATCTGAATAACAACAACTTAGCTAGAAAACAAAGACTCCAATCGCGTGGTCAGCGATCATTCCAAGCATATTTTGATGACGTCACAAATCATCGTTGAATCCACGTACGTGCCAAATAATCGAGTTCAGAGCTCTATAAACATCCCGCGCATGACAAGATTAGTGTCGCTGCTCGCTTCGCTCGCAGCAACAAACTTTAATCAGTTAGTTTTATAATGAATGCTATTAAATAAAGACTGTGATTGTTTGAAAAGGCAATAAATTTGAATAAGATGTATTTATACATTTCGGCTTAAAACTTGTGTTGTTGTATCAACCGGTATCAAGCACTAGTCAACCTGTTTGAAAACATTTTGGGTAATACAGTATATGAGTACTTAAACTGCTCGCAGCACTTCACTTTCTGTTAAAAACGGCTAGTTATAGAGCTCTGAACTCGATTATTTGGTAGGCACGTACGTGGATAAAATTCAAGATCACTCACAACAGCTTTCCTTCTCAGTGAACGCCAAGCACTGATCAGCAACGCGCATGCGCATCTCATGTGACTCCGTAGTGACGTAGACTGATGACAAGGTAGAACTTATATTGTGGGCGCTAAATTCATATGTAAGGTACGTTAAGCAGTGGAAGCCATTAACAACAAGTTACTGTGTAGATTAGAATTTTGGGCGAAAAAGTACGACATTCAAGTAAACATGGCTAATTATTTAACGATCGATGGAGTCTAAAATACCCTTATCTGGTCTAATCTACACAGTAACTTGTTGTTAATGGCTTCCACTGTTTAACGTACCTTACATATGAATTTAGCGCCCACAATATTACTCGAAAGTGCGGAGTTCTGGTTCTTCTCACAACTTTCTACTGACTTTGACGCGCGATATTTTCCCATCTGGAGTGCCTTCAGTTTGGATAATTATCCACAACGCACTAGCGGTAGGTATACTTCTCATGTTTCAGTTGTCTTAGTATTTCGGTAGTTACTCGTGCCCAGGCCGTAGGCCGGGAACGAGTTATAAAATGCAAATGTTTTTTTTTCTGTGTTCGTCTCGAGAATGCGGCATTCTTGCGCAATCGGTCACGTGATGCACTCCTGATTGGTTAAGAGCGTAAGAAACAATGCCCTTCATTCATCACCTACTCTTCGTAGTGAACGCCAGTGAGGAACTTTAGGAATGCAAGATGGCCGACTACAAAGAAAATAGCTTTCAGAGACAGGCTCTTCTAGGAATAATACATCGTAAAATGGAGCTTTTAACTCGAGATATACCTAGACACTTATAAGAGCTTCAGAATGGGCTGTTATTTTGAGCTTCATCTCCAATACTTTGACCAAATATCCGAGTACTTGAAAGGAGGCCCTCGCGATACGAACTATTTCCTATGAGCTGGAAATCTACGAATTTCTCATCCTACATGTTGCTAAACGAACATACATAGAAGCAAGTCAATTATATTCCTCATTTAAGCATCAAGAGATCTTGAGAGGTTTTTGTACTGAATTTTAATATCGGAACTTTGCATGAAATTAGGTTCCATTGACCTTGTATTTCGCGTTTGGTCACGTAACGTCTATTCAATATATAAAACATCCGAAAAATACACGATTTGTTATTGTGTCAAAAACACCGTTGTAGAAGTTTTTACAGTAAACAATTGAGATACATAGTGAAATAAAAAGTTGAATAAAACTGGTATATTCGCAGGGAATATTTTTGCATGTCGGAGATTTCTAATACCTATGCATGATAATAGAAGGACTGGAAGGACAAAGGCAAACACTAATAGCTGCTGACAGACAAATTGACTAATCAGATATTCTTTAGTTTAAAGTTAACCGATTCAAAAAAGGTCTTATGTTACGGTTAACTATTTCCCGGAATGGTGAAGAATGCGTGAAACGGCTCGGGGAAGAGGGCTCCTGGGGCACGAGTGAACGCACGTGTGCGTCTAGTTGAACATAATTTTGAAGAACGAGATAGCCAGCCAAATGTTCCGTGTCAACATAAAATTTCTTGCATTCGATATGCAAATGAATTTCAAGCCCAAAACACAGACATGCGCAGACAAATTGTATACATGCTATTCTAAGATCTTCTAAGATTTTAAACTCAAGAAATACCTTGTTCATTTATTCATTTACGTTTTCTTTTGTTCGGTTATGTAAAATAAAGGTACTGTTTTAGCAAAAATATAGATCGTAAACATATGTGAACCGCGCAAAGCTCACAGTGTTATCGATTTTAAGCCGGTTGTAGCAGATCTCTCAAAGAAATTTATCCATTCTGGAGAAAAACTAGATCTAGAAAGGCTTTTTTTTCATTAAGACTCAGCTCCCAAGTGAATTTATGCTTTTTACTCGTGCCCAGGCCTTTAGGCCGGGAACGAGTTATAAATTGCAAATGTTTTTTCTCTCGTCGTCCACGAGAATGCAGCATTTCTGAGTCAGCATTCTTAGCGCAATCGGCTAAGTGATGCACTCCCGATTGGTCAAGAGCGGAAGAAACAATGCCCTTCATTCATCGCCTACTCTTCGTAGCGAACGCCAGTGAGGAACTTTAGGAATGCAAGATGGCGGACAGCCCAAAAAATGGCTTTCAGAGACAGGCTTTTCCAGCAGTGAGACAATAAAAAATGGAGCTTTTAACTCGAGATATACCTAGACACTTATAAGAGCTTCAGAATGGGCTGTTATTTTGAGCTTGATCTCCAATACTTTGACCAAATATCGAACTCCGATGGAGTACTTGAAAACTGAAGCTCTCGCGACTCGGGGCAATTCCTTTGAGCTGGAAATCTACGAATTTCTCACCCTACATGTTGCTAAACGAACGCATATAGAGGCAAGTCAATTATATTTTTCATTCAAGCATTCAAGAGATCTTGAGACGTTTAGGTTTGTAATGAATTTTAACACAATTCTGGCCAGACAATTTATTTATATATTTTCATGGAATCAAGGCTCTATTTGACCTGATGCGTTTGGTCACGTAATAGATAAAACATCTGAAACATGAACGCCGAAAAAATACACGATTTGTTCATTATTGTGTCAAAAACGTCGTTGTAGAAGTCTTTACAGCAAAATTGAGATATATAGTGAAATAAAAAGTTGAATAAACTGGTATATTTTTTGCATGTTGGGATAAAGGCAAACACTAAGCTGCTGACAGACAAATTGACTAATCAGATATTCTCTAAAAAGGTCAAAAAAGGTCTTTATTATGTTACGGTTAAGTGAAGAATGCGTGAAACGGCTCGGGGAAGAGTACGCACGGGGCCGGTCACTGAAGGGCTCCCGGGGCACGAGTGAACGCACGTGTGCGTCTTGTTTCGTAAGGTCTGGGAGCCCCTGTGCGGCAGACAACATTCAAATCGGCCTCATTCAAAATCGCTCTAGAACACCCAAAATCGTCCCAAAAATCACTCAAAAAGCTTCATTAACTATCTATATTTCTGGACATTTATTTTTTAGGTCTAATGAAAAGAGATTCTTTTCATAGACGATTTTCAAACTCTTCTAACATACCTTTGAAACGAAGAGTTAGGCTACACGGGAATCCCGATACACTGAAATAAACAAAGCTCAAAAAAGCTCGGAAACAAACGTCAAGGATGGGAAACCCGTGATAAACTGTTCTTTTATCCGTTTGTTTTGCTTAGTACAGTAATATAATAGCCAGTTAAGCTTAATTACCGAGAGAAGGTCAAAGAGCAAGTAAAACAAGTTAAGACATGCGATGGCAGTGCAGCAGCTCGTCAGGTCAGGCTCCGGAATCGCAGAAACACGATTGCTGTTCGGCAACCATTCCTAGAGTACCGGAGTTTTGAAAAAGCAGACTGAGCTCGGCGAACGGCCACATGACCGGGAGTCCTGCTTAATTTAATTTAATTTAATCCATTTACACTGCATTTTAACATAATGGAAAATGTACATACATATATAAGAAAACTAATCAGAAATTAAATAAATACAACGAAAAAACTACTCAATACTAAGAAAAATATGCAGTGGGGAAGGACTAGAAGGGAACATATGATCCATTCGAGCTAGTCCACCCAAAAAACGTACAAAAACTTAAACAAAAAACAGCAACAAAAGAACGTTAAAATTTTGTCATACATCCTATCATATTCGTCGTCATATTCATCGACATATCTTATATCAATATATCTATCTGCTATCAACAAGTTTTCACCCCACACAAGCAATACAGGACATGTCACCCCCACCCGCCACAAGCAATATAGGATACATCATGACAATAACATTGTCATAATATATCCCACACCGCCCAATTCAAGCAAGCGAAAACACCCCACACCGCCCATATGAAGTGAAAACTCGTCGGTAGCAGATTATTACTAATTGTCATTACAAAGTAATGTAGCCTATCAGAATTAAATCATCATTATCAGATCACTGCGTCCAAGTGACATGTGGGCGGTCAGGATCAAAGTTTTTAGTTTTATAAAATTCAATGCATTGCATGTTTCTTAAATAATGATAAGCTAAGATTAGAAGTCCTATGTTTATCAGGCAAGTTGTTCCATAAATATGGTAATCTATTATATTGAAAAAAGTGCCTTTAAATAATTCGGTTCTGACTGAATTAATCTTTAACTTGTTACTAGAGTACGACCTTAATCTTTTGTCTGAGCAAAATTCAAAATATCTATCATATAAGATTTTTAGCGCTGTTAATCTCGTGGAATCTGTTTTATTGAGAGCGAGACTAGAGACACAACTATATAACACTGAATACGAGTTAGTCATGGTTTCCCGGCCCCTCTCGACAGTCGGAGATGGTTTCCTGGTGTAGATCACATATTCACCGAAGGCGATAGGATGCATTGGTTTTTTTTATAGGTTCTCAGCATTTCACGGCTTTCTGTTAGAAACCTTTTTCGTGTGTCATGCTTTGCTGATTGATATAATTAGCCAGTATATTAACTCAGCTCATTTACAACGTGCTAATTGTTTATTGATAGAATTATTAGTAGAAATCAATGTTTACCATGCAACTAATCTGCTATAAATCTTTCTAGAATCATGGGTTTACCATCAGTGACTTTCAATGTCCTATGTACTGTATTTCTACTAATTATCCTATTCAAAATATATATGATCAAATTATCCCTTTTATGCGTTTTCGTGTCGAGCCCTTCGTTTGAAAGTCACTGATGGTAAACCCATGATTCTAGAAAGATTTATAGTTTCTTTGATTTTGCGATCGACACTAAATTGTAAAGTGATGATCAGGACTGCTATGGATTGCGCTGCTATGGATTGCGCTCCAGGGTTAGATACGGCTCTGGCGGGTACCGTCGAGAATCGGAGGGGAGAAGGAAAACGAACACCAAGTATTTATTGTTATTGCGTTTTGGTTGCAATCAAGATCTGTTCCCAATCCATGCAGTCCACAACTCTAAGTTCTCAGTCCAATCCACACGGTAGTTCGGGTTTTAGCGTGATGCGAAGTGATGCGTTGACAGATGTATATAATGATCGTCACGACCCTTAGAAGTCGGGTTTCATTTGTTTGCGATCGTTTCAAATGTGCGGTCAGGTGAATGTTTTTCTCTGTTATTCAATACCACCTTCGCAAACATGGGCATGAACTTTGTACCGGAAAAGTTTTGGAACTACTACAATGACAGAATGGAAGTTCTCAAACGAGGGACGTTACTGGGAATGGTAGCCGTGCAAGTTTTCTACCTAGTTATTTCCATAGGTGCAACTGGTGTTCTTTCTGTTTTCTTCCTCCTTATTCCTTTCAAATACCCGGTATTGACACCTGTGTATGTGATATATGCGATGTGGTGGTGGTATGATTTGGATACACCGTCAACTGGAGGAAGACCTCTCAAGTATTGTTACTTACGAAGATGGAAACTATTCAAGGTCCTTCAAAAGTACTACCCTATAACCTTAATCAAGACAGCTAGTCTTGATCCACAGAGGAACTACATTTTTGGCTACCACCCTCATGGAATGGTACCTGACGGAGCTGTAGTGAGCTTCTGTACAGAATTTGCAGGTTTTACACGATTGTTCCCGGGGATATATACACGCCTCTCGACATTGTCCGGTAAGTATTTCAAATGTAGCTAAAGTAACGACACTGACTGATCGCAATTATTATGTAATAGCAATTAAGAAATCATTTTACTAATTATAAATAATTATTGTGACTTATTAAATATAACCTGCACCAATTACTTGTACCTGTTCATTGTGCATGTCAATGATTTATCTTCTTGTAAAGGAATAAGAATACATGAATGTACGGAGATTTAAGGTATAGTCGATAATGTAATTAGCAACATTTAGGGATATCAATCTAGGATCTAAATTATTGTGATTCCCTAGTTCATTTTCCATGTGACATTTTCATTATGTAATCTACTCATTTCTTGTTGAATGATATTGCTGGTGTCTCACACGAAAGTCGGCTAGAAAGTCACGCAAACCGTATACAAATCGTACTCTTCGTGCAAGGCGGAAGCATTTATTATGAAAACATTAGTGGTAGCAAGAGTTGAGCTGTAGATGTAGCTGAATTCGTTCATAAAGCCTCTACCGAGCATCCCTGTAGCTCTGTTGTTACAGTGTTACAGCAGCGAAATTGAGTTTCATGTACCATGGTTCCCAGGGGTTTTCGTCTTGTTTCGACGTTCGTTTGTTTTTGATCGAAGAAACTTTCGCTACTCGCGCCTTCGGCCGGATCGCCTGACTCACTAAAGAAAGCGAATAAAAAGCCCTGAAGCCCACGGTAGGTGCGTACTCCAATCATCCTATTCAAAGCTAACATGACATATAAGATATGTAGTTTTAAAACTATTTTATAGTTGCGATATAATTCTGTAAACACTACGTTTACATCATCAGGCAGCTATCTTGAAAGCGGAGGTCACATGCTGGTCTAGTTTATCAAGTGTTTTTTTTTAAGTCACCAGTGGGCTACCGAGGCTCAGATGGAATTATTCGCTTATCGTTTCTCATTCTTGACCTGAAATTCTCAGCGATCGACTGTACGGCTGACTCACTACAGACAGAGTCCCCTATAGCCCTTTGCAAAATGAAATCACGTAAAAATATATATTTG
Organism: Telmatactis stephensoni; assembly: GCA_029948255.1. Lineage (NCBI taxonomy): Eukaryota > Metazoa > Cnidaria > Anthozoa > Actiniaria > Isophelliidae > Telmatactis > Telmatactis stephensoni. The sequence continues at coordinate 92,800 of JALIZF010000986.1, read as the reverse complement.
ATCTTTTCACGCGTCACGGCTAATTAAAGTTCACATAAAAAATCAAAAGTTACTTTCACGTGGACGCAAAAAGATTTAGACCTTACATCACGTTTCACGTCAAACTAAATCAGCAATTCACGTTTCACGCAAAAGGCATAGGGGACTACCCTGTACAGAAAGCAAATAGAAACCCCCAGGGTATAGGTGCGCATGCACGCGATTCATCTTATTCAAAGCTTATCATTATATATAAGATATGTAGTTTTACGACTATTTTATGATTGCGATATAATTCTGCAAACACTACGTTGTTTATTCCAGGCAGCTATCATGAAAGCGGAGGTTCCATGCTGGTCTATACTGTTTTTTAATATATAACACCAGATGGTTTCTACCCTGGAGACCAGAGGTTTTGACTCACTCTCTGGGTTATCTCGGCTTTTTTGTTTGATCTCTTGATTTTTTAGGCTTAAGAGTCCTTGACGAACTCTTGGGCATGTGAAAAATAAAAGAATACCGGAAAGAATCCCTAGAGTGAGTAAAAGCCTCTAGTCCCCAGAGTGGGCTATGGTGAGGCTTAGACGGAATTATTTGTATTTCGTTTCTCATTCTTGATTTGAAGTTGTCATAAATAAACCGCTTGCATAGATTCTTTGTTGAGACTAAAATGGCTAGATTAGTTAGACTTAGTTAAATTGTTATGCAACATGAGACGAGGTCACCGCATACACGTCAATGGTTTATCACGAACTTGACCAATTTTGAAGAAAACCTGTTCTTTTTTCTTTTTTCTTTCTTTTTTTTTTTTTTTCTTTTTTTTTTTTTTTTTTTTTTTTTTTTTTTCTTTTTTTTTCCAATATAAGATACATTGATTACTTGAAATCTTGTTTTCAGTCCATAATCTATGGTTTATCTGAAGGTTGTTGATTGGTTGCCATGGTCTTCGGCCGGTATGTCATGGTCCATGATTCCAGTTCAACACACACCTGAATGCAAATATTACTTTGAGCATTTCGATACATGTTCTTTACTTATCTTTACATGCGTTCCAACGTGTAAATATTCTATCTATTATGTAGATAAACATCATTGTAATCACACTGACGATGGCGTGTGCACACGTCAAAACATGTCTATTAAACTAAAAACTATCGTGTTGTTGCTGAAAACAATATAATTCATATACAATCTATACGAAAGCCGAGGAGGGCCTTCCGATTTGCGATTTGCGATGTTTTCGTTAATCCGAATTGCAAAAGTATTTTGGTTAAAAACTACAATTGTTGGCATAAATGCTCTCAAACATTGCCTTTTGGGCGTGGCTTGGTTTCCATGTCAACAACAGAGCAAGATAGGAAATTAACACACCCCTTGTCTCGATCCAGGGTAGCGCAAGATCAAATCTATGCCAGGACAAATCGCGTGACTAGTAATCAAACATTTCCTTTTTTCCTTATTCGCCCTCGATCCCCTAGATCAAACAGGATTATATAGTTGTAAAACTTCATTAGCTTTTTGGCTTTAAATTAAAATCAGCAAATGAATGGTATGGGGTCGGGGCTTGCTTTGTTGTGAAATCCAACCCAGCAATGATTAATTGATTATTAATAGTAATTGTCTGACTAGCTGACTGACTGATTGATTGTTCAATTATCTCTTGTCTAGCTTTCAACTATTTTGCTTTGTTCCGCGAGCTCGAACTGGCATTGGGGCTGATCAGTGTTTCACGTAAAAGCTTGGAATATGCATTGACTCAGAAAGGACCAGGTCACTCTGTAGTCATTGCTATTGGTGGATCCACTGAAGTTCTGAGTACGACACCGTCAACATACTACTTGACCCTTAACCAACGCAAAGGCTTTGCGAGGCTCGCATTGGAGACTGGGTAAGACGAATTACACGCCCGCGTGAAGTAATAAAAATTGCACGAGCGCGAGAAAGAGAGTAGTATACGTAAAAGAGAAAAAAATAAAAGATTTCCGGAGTGGTAATTTCGTTAGACACTCCATCCGTGACCTCCTGCATGCAATCAGAAACTTACGTAAGTGATTCGCACAGGGGATAACTTCCCATATACTGGGCGGACAGCCAACAATAAGTGGAGCTTAAAAGAAACTATCAAAACAAAATCAATTGCAATGAAGCTTTTGGACAAAAACAAAAACAAAACAAAAAACAAAGAAAGAAAGAAAAAAGGAAATGAAATTCATAGTCTTCAATTTAATCTATCATCTCTTTAACCTCTAGAGGACCAAGGTCTGTCTATTTATTTTGGCCATTTTTCAAAGGATTATTCCAACTCCAAATTAGGCGTTGTCAAGGAAACTGTCGCTGTTTCAAATCACTGAAGGCTGGTTGTTTCCAGTGATGCCTGTTGAATTCTTGGCCTTTCGATAGATGAGCGAACAGCACCGCCTGAATTCGGTTTATACTTTGAAGTGCTTTTTACGAGACATTTGCTACTACGGGAGCCCCTTGGCTTGCATCATTAAGCAAGAAAAGTCGGTAGAGACGATCTTCTGGAAGAATTCAGAGGTGGGAAGCGAATTTACGACGACAGAGTCACAAATGGCGGCAAAGTTTGAATGTCTGATCTCTTGAGTGATGAAGCTTCGATGGTCGTTCTGTAGTGGTTCCAGGACCTACCAAGGCAATTTGGACGAGTTTTGACTTTTTTAAATAATGCAATCTTTTGCCTGTAGACGAGGGTGGCTCGGCACTGATAAAAACATCTTAAAACAGGGAATCTGGGGTAAGGGCTGTCGCAAATTGTCATGATTACCCACGATGCTGTTCGATTAATCGAGCCGGGAATTTTAGTTGGCCAAAACAAACGGCTGTTGCTCGGCCCGTCGAAGAAGTGAGATGGCAAATACGATGAAATTCACAAAAACAACGTCCAAACTTTCCTGTGAAGGGTGACTTTTGGTTTTTCAAGTCAGTTTTTTTTTCATTAAAGTCAAAGAGGAAAAGCATGTTTACTCGTGTTGATCTATGACGCGCAAACAAACAAACAAACGATGACATCTTACAAAAATCCGGACTCCCAGTAGTTTGTTTCGCTCTCAAAGTTTGAAAAACGTAGTTGGCAAAATCATGAACCTTAACTTCAGAACCGTGTTTCTCGAAGTGCGAGAGGCACAATATTTTTTTAAGAAGTGCCCATAATTATCTATACGGCTGTGGCCGTAGTTGTTCCTCTAGAAGTTAAAGAACTGAGTATTTTGCAAGCACATCAACCTTCTTCCCCTCCATACTCCCCATGCACCCACCCACACACCCTCTAGCGTATTACAGCCCAGCCTGTAATACTATTTTAATTTTGTATTTCTATTTTTATCACTTATTCATTCATTTTTTAGATCGTCTTTGGTACCTGTGTTTGCGTTTGGTCAAAACGATTTGTTTCATCAACCAAGAACTATTTTTTCGCCAAAAATTGAGTCATGGCTGTCTAAATGGTTTAAAATAATAGCGAAGTACAGTTTTCTAGCATATCATGACCGCCCTACATTTGGAATCACACCCAGATCCACTCCAATCCATGTTATTGGTAAGTCTATGAACACAAATTGATTGGGGGTCAGGAGTGAAAGAAGGGGTAGTCCTGGGGTAGTCCCTATAAGTTCTATTGAAGGAGATTTGTACCATGAGACCCAGATCCGATCCAATCCATGTTATTCTTGGTTTGCAGCCATTCCCAGGAGAGTGAATTGAACAAAGATATTGCAGCCATGTCAGTAATACACTACGGTCGGAAGGAAACAATGCCACAGGCAACAAGTAGAACAAAAAGACATTGTTCAGAGTAATCCACATATTCTTTGCTTTTGTCGTTTTAACAAATCGCGAGCTTCGTTCTATAACCGTAGTGGATGACCCAGCCATGTTGGTGGTTTATATCTTGATTTTCTTTTGTCAAGACCACCAATATGGCGGCCATATCTTTTGTCTCTACATTCTCCGGGGATTTCTTGCAAACTAGGAATTGGTAAGTCTGTGAATCGATCAGAGCGAATTATTGTGGATATGGAAGGAAGCAAGAGAGGAAGGGTTAGTTTCTTGTCCCTATAAGCTTTGTGGTATAGCAAGGTGTAAGTTTCTTTCTTACAAAACAAAAAGAAAAAAATTCCGACGTTTTCGACGATAGAATTTTGTTGGAGTGCGCATTCTCATAAACTTAGATATGGCGTCGTCGTTGCCATTGATGTGACTTTTGGGATAAAAAAACCGCGGCAAAATGTCTGATCATCTAGGATCATGGCGCCACATTTTCGCGGGCTTTTGCGCGCGGACGCGCGTCTTGACCACAGGAAGCCCATGCAATATCTTTTTCGAATTAAAAAAAAAACTTTTGTATTATTAATATCTGATAAATACTCTTCAGGCAGAAGACCTGATCACATTCCGCTCTAGCACTAATAATGAATGCATGGTAAATATTAAAAATACAACTTTCAGCACACGCACACAGCATTGAATGCTTTGTTTATCCTGCTTATACATGTAATTCTTTTATGGCTAAATCCAGCGCTCTTTTCTTCATTTTAGTTGGAGAACCCCTTCACGTAACCAAAGTGCCAAACCCAACTCAACAACAGATAAATAATCTTCACGGTGAATATGTAGCAAAGTTATTGGAGCTATTCGAGTCACATAAAGGAAAGTATGGTAAAGATACTTCCTTAGTACTGTTAGATCGCAGTAATTAACAAGGCAGTGCTGGATAATAGCTTATGATTAATAGCGAGTTGTGATAGAGGCTCAACAGCTCAATTTCAGTCGTTGATTTTAGTTTAGATTCCGCTTTTGTCAAGGAAAAAAGAAACAGAGAATAATTTGGAAAGGAAGGAAGGAAGGAAGGAAGGAAGAAAGTTAGAAGGAAGGAAGGAAGGAGGGAAGAAGGAAAGAAAAAAAGAAAGAAAGAAAGAAAGAAAGAAAGAAAGAAAGAAAGAAAAAGAAAGAAAGAAAGAAATTAAAGAAAGAAACAAGAAAGGGAGGAAAGAAGGCAGGAAGGGAGGAAGGAAGGAATAAAGGAAGGAAGATGGCCCGCCGATAGATAGACAGAACGAACAAACGAAACCCACAAGCCATACGGCTGTTAGTTAGATTTGTAGTTGGATCTAGAGATCAATAAAAGATTGTTGTAACGTGATCTAGTCCCATAATACATAATCAATGATACAAGATAATGCCAATAATACAAGATTAGCTTCCAAGTCTTCATACAAACTTCCAAAAATCAGAACTAATTATGGTAAATTTAATCTTCGCTTTTATGGTCCAAAAATGTGGAATTCAATCTCAGAAAATATAAAATCTACTCGATCTGAAAAAAATATTCAAATCAAAATTGACAGATTGGTTTATGTTTGACTACTGAAAATCTCCTCTAAAAATTTGTTCTATCACCACCCTCTTTGTGAATACTTATGTTTTTTCCCTCTCCGTTCTTTTGTATATATTTACAGCCAAAATCGTTGCGTCGCGACCAGCAAATTACAAATTTTGTTTTCTGATTTTGGATTTTTCTGAGCCGTCAATCAGTTTTGGGACGGAGTTTCTTTCAAATCAACCAATCACTGAACGAGTTCGTGAAAGCTCCGCCCCCAAGAATGATGGACGGATCAGAAAAGACCAAAAACTTACTGACGTTGGAGGTCGAGATGCAACGATTTTCGCTGTAAGTACTGTCTATCTCTTGTTTATTTTATTTATAAAAATAATTGATTAATCAAAACCGACGCAATTAGGAATTTGTAAACAATCTCATGAAAGCTGTTTTAACTTCACCTGAAAACCCGTGAAATAGTTAGTAGACTAATAGACACACACCTTATTTCCATTGTTTTCTTTTGTGTTTTTGATCTATTACACACTAAGGCCCGGTCCAGACGGCGTAGAGTGATTTTCCATTCGACCGTGAAAGAAAAATGACTATATAGTTTGTACTAGTTAATAAAGAACAAAAGAAAACAATAGGTTTAGAGTCTACTACTAACTATTAGTTTGCCTATTCCTTCACGGTCAAATGAAAACCACTCTATTTTTCATGTACCTAATTACTGCCGTACATAATTAAAGCTGGATTACGGGAATATCTATTTGATTCGGCACTACAAAAGTACGCCGTATGAATCAGTTGCCCATACGGTGTATTTTTCATGTACTTATTTGCTGCCGTACAAAACTGTAAAGCTGGATTACGGGAATATTCATTTAATTCGGCACAACAAAAGTACGCCGTATGAATCAGTTGTCGTTCCTTTGCCTTGTAACACGACAGGCCCTGTCGTATTTTTGTCATACTTAATTCTGAATTATCTACGACAGCAATTAAGTAAATGAAAAAAGCCGTATGGTGTGGGCTCCCTAATGTTCCGTTGTCCGTGAAACATTGGTAAACTAGTACTCTAAATCCATTGTTTTCTTTTGTTCGTTGTCTACTAGCACAAATTAGATGAGCATCTTTCTTTCAAGGGCAAATGAAAATCACACTGTTTTGCACTGAAAATGTATATTTTGGAATAGAAATTATGTAGTTTTGTGGAATTTTTTCCCTGAAATATTAGGTTATAGCGTAATTAGCCTGCGTACGCAACAACAAGTTGTATTTCTCGTAGAGTGATTTTCACCGGACTGTGAAATAGTTACTAAGCTAATAGACACTAATAGACTCTGCACCCATTCTTTTCTGTTGTTGCAATACAACTATTAGACACTATTAAACACTGACTATTACTAACTGTTTCACAGTCCGATGAAAATCACTCTACAGAGGAGCACTTTGTAACTAAGGCGGCAAAGACAAATATCAATACCCTACGCCAGCGACACATACTCGACCATACTCAGGCTTAATTTAATACTACTAGTTATTCTTTTCTATATTTGTATTTTTTCCCTGGTCTGCATTTTGTAGTCTGCATTTTGTCATCTGCATTTTGTCGTCGGTCTCAGCACTCTGTGATCTGCATTTTGCGGCTGCCGTCTGACGAAATCACTCTACTCATTTGCATCTAAAAGAGAGTTATGTGAAATCATTCTGGTGTAATAAGCTACAATTAGTACTTTACACTTCGCTGAGCAATGTAGCTCATTTGAAAATTGGCCTTGAAAAGCTTTCTTTCAGAGCTTTAGCACTCGGGCTTAAAAATGCATCCAATCGTTCGACGACTTGGCCTTTTTTATCGCCAAAACTGTCCCGGGTTAGTCGCTGTAGCACCACACGCCCTTCACTGCAAGAAGAAACACAATCTGTAGTTAATGCAGTTGTTAATAACAAGTCATTGTCTATTCAATGGAAAGATGGCATTGCAAGATTTCATTATATTTGGCTTCGGCATCACTGTCAATGCCATGACTGTTCTAATCCAAAAACCAAGCAAAGAACTATCGATGTAGCGCTGATTCCCAACCAATTACGACCACAGCAAGTTGAATGCACCTCCAGTAAGATCAATATCATCTGGGATGACGGCCACCGAACAAGCTATGACGGATCTTGGTTGAAAGAGAATGCATACGATGGTACATTGGTTGAAAAAATTCATAAAAAGGGTTTGGGAGCCGTAGCTGATGAACATGAGATGACCTTCTGGAACCGTGATGTTATCACCTCCGTCTCTCCTCAAGATTTCAATTATTGGAACATAGTAAAAGGTGAAGAGGATCTTTTGAAACAGTCTCTGGACTGCCTTTTTCGCTACGGGTTTATATTTGTCAACAATACCCCTACCGATGAAGAACCATTATTGAAGATTTGTAATGAGATTATTGGTCCTATCAGAGAGGTAACTGACGGTCGAGTCTATGCCATAGAATCTGATAAAGGACTAATGAATTCAGACTTGTCTCATTTCTCCCATGCTTTGGATCGCCATACAGATTTTACCTTCTATAGAGAACCCCCAGGAATGCAAGCGGTACACTGTACTCATCACTTTGGTTCAGGCGGGATGAGTTTGTTAGTGGATGGGTTTAATGCAGCCAAGGTTCTTCATCGAGAAGATCCGGAAGCTTATAAGATTATCACTAATACTGAGGTACACTTTTCCTGTGAATACTTTGGTCTGAAAGCTCATGGACCAATTTTGGAGTTGGATTCATTAACCAAGGAATTAATAGCAGTTCGCTACAACATGTCACGCCTTGATAACTTCGTGAATATGAAGCTCAGTTTCGATGACATGAAAAAGTTCTACAATGCTGTCAGATTATATGGTTCTATTTTGCGTCGCCCTGAAAATGAGCTGTGGTTCAAGTTAACTCCTGGGAAAGTCGTTCTTATGGATAATCGCCGAATTCTCCACGGCCGATCAGCAGTTCAAGGTTCAAGAAAGCTCATTGGTTGTTATGTTTCAGTTGATGACTATCTTGGCAAATGGAGAGCGAATAAATTGAAACATTGAAAGGTAAAAGAGATTCTCATAATAAGTCAGAGAGGCTATATTCGTACACCATATTTGTTTATGAAAACCAGTCCTTCATGCCACGCCGCCTTTATCGCCAACATTTGCTGCCAGCATTTGTCTCTCGTTTATCTACCATGTTGGCCGGATCTCAAAAAAATCGCATCACCTTTGAAAGCCAAAAATCGCTATGAACTGATCATTCGCTTCTAAACATTCTCAGCGTGCACGTGATCCGGGGAATGCATTACGTAATCACAGACCTCCTCAAGATCCTAGTTAGGATCGATTCTATAAACACAATTTAATTGGAGGTACATTCTAGTGGTTGACTAGAAGCTAACTCTAAAAAACAAACAGGTTCAATTGTAGGAGGCGCGCAACGATCGAGAAAAGGTGTTTGGACGTAAGGAGAAAGAAGTTAAGTACGTCACGATCGCCTTGACTTCCCAACTGTATGCATGCGCTAGTTTTTTTCTGAATTCGTTTCTCTTAGCTTCGTACCATTCGTTTCATTACTAAACAAATTCATATACATTTAAAAATAGCAGTGGCTAACTCGAAAGCTTCATGCTCATTAGCCACTGCACACAATAAATATGTAAATCGGTTCCTGTTTTACTATTCTATATCAATATATATCTGTTAAAATGTATAAATGTATATGTGATTATATCTATCTTGGTGTGTGAATAACAGAAAACTTGAAACTTATGTTGCACGCTGGAAACAGAATTGGAAGGAAAATCGCAGACTCATGCAGGATGCACTGTTTATTGTTTTTTGTTTTTTTTCGCAACAGTGGTAGGAAAACACCGGTTCCACGCTCGGGGCACCCACTGTGTCGATCCCATCAAAACACTTTGATGGTTGATCGGCAAAAAAGCCCTTACCTCTAAACATGTTTTGAACGCTTGTCAACTTCTATTTCATACGTAAAGAACAAGACACCATTGAAGGTTTGAACATGATTTTATTAACAATTTCTATAGGTACGATACCTATTAGAAGGTAAAGGGGGACTCTGCTCGCAGGCTATAGGTACGATGGCTCACAACGTTATTTCTTTGAAATTTCTACACTTTTTTCGTAACTGTTTATGATCATTAATAATTGTAACCGGCTGTGTTCACATTAGGATGTTTTGAAGTCGCTTACAAATAGCTGCCGTTCACATTGATGTAAAAATGATCTGTTGCCATTGGATACGGCTCAAAAGCTCGTTCACATTTAGATGTTTTGGTACGTCTCGATGCTATTTCGAAGCCAACTTTCAAAAGGATTGGAAATAGCAGCGACCAATCAGGATAAAGATCGCTCATGACTAATGACGTGCAAACACAAAATGACAGACGTGTGGAGCCCAAGCGAGTTCACATCTCTACAAATACTTCAACAGAGTTCGGCGTGGATAATTGCGAATTTACTGCAATTTTCAAAATCCTGCGAACTCAGACATGTAAACACTCAACTGGTTTTTGCCGATTTAGCTTCCGTCAATCAAAATTAAAAATCAAAAATAGGAAAGCTAACCGAATATCAAAATCATATTTAGCTGTTACAAATCGTCTAAAGATCATTTTCAGTCATTTGGTAGGTTTTTAGGGATATTTATGAGTAGTTTTCTGGTGTTTTGTTTGAAGTGGGCGGAAGCGAATAACCAAATTCCAACGGACTGTTTGAAGGTCAGAGTTCGCATGATTTGAAAAATTGCAGTAAACACTTTTATGGACCATTTTGTTCTGGTTTTTTGATAACTAGCTAGTCTGCGGCGAGGAATCCGGTCAAAATACTGGATTGATTGACAGATTTTGTTAAATACGTCCTAATTATTTTCGGTCGATTCTCAGTCCGAACACATGTTATTTACAAGTGACTACTTTTACACCCAATTTCAAAATTACGCGACCAAGTGGCGATGATGGCTTGTCTGGATTTTAAGCTTCTGTCAATCAAATTGTAACGATTAGAACTTGTAAAATTTTAGCTTTCTAAATTCAAAAACAAAACAAACTTGAATTTAATGACAGAACATTTAGTATTTTCTGACTTTTGATGTGAATTTAAGCTTGCTTCAGGGAGAACGAATAGTCGGAGATTTGATTGACGGTAGTCAAAACACTGAAAAAGCCATTCAAGTGTCGTCTGCAATCTGCAAAGGTCGCGTAATTTTGAAAATAGGTGTAACGGTAACAAAACCTTCAAGTGTGAACACAGCCTATCTAGACAAAACAAGTGTCGGTTCATTCGCCAGGTTCTCTATGGCTGATCAAGTTTCGACTGAGAACCATTTTTGCTTCGTGGTAATTCCTAAGTTGAAATTTTCCCTACATTTCTAAGCTCTACTGAGCTTGGAGGATAGTATATTTTGACAGTTTATTCCACAACCTTTACGAGAGTGTTATAAGATCATAAATCACTCTACAGTTACTGCACCGTGGTTGTTCTGACACAGGTAAATATTCAAATCCTTTCATGGTGGAAAGGTACTTGATTTTACAATAGTGACTACAAGCTTTTCTTTCCAACACATTTAGACTCCAGATTTCTGTAGGGGTTCTTTGGGGGTTCTGCTTTTTTTTGATACAAGACATTTTATTCAAAAATATTCTATTTCCTGGCCCGAAAAATTTTATGATGACGTCAGTGCAACCCAAGGCACCAATCTACAGGTGGCGTTAAGTGGATTAATTTACACGAAGGCGAATAACCACGGTTTGGTAACTGTAGAGTGATTTATGATCTTATAACACTCTCGTAAAGGTTGTGGAATAAACCGTCAAAATATACTATCCTCCATGCTAGAGCTTAGAAATGTAGGGAAAAATCTTTTCAAATTTCACTCAATTGGTAATTTTCAACTCAGGCATTACCACGAAGCAAAAATGGTTCTCGAAAACGACAGAAAGAAACTTGATCATCCGTAGAGAACCTGATTAATAAACCGACACTTGTCTAGACTATGAGAACTGGGAGTTTGACTAATGGTCGTGCGTCGTGCGTCGTGGGTAAGGTCGTGGGTACCAAAATGTTCCAAAAATGATATAGAAGTAATATGATCACTCAGCGGGTAAATTAGTTTAATAATTATAATAATATCAGTTGTACGTATACGTACATGTCCCGTTCCCGATGCCGCAGACACCGGATTTCGCCAGTGATAACCGCCTTAGAATATGTAGGGCTGCAAGCAGTTTCACAATCAGAAAAATAACGCTAGGTCTGATCAGATGTCACGTTGGTATCTGCTCTTTTACAACAGTGATAAAACTGTCATGTCAAATTGCATGCTTCCCTTTTATCAACGCCGCCCTTTCGGTAGTTCCACAGGGAGCCGGGCTTGATGTCTGTAATGCAAATAAAACAATCACGTATAAATCTGTTTAATATGCCATTACAACAACGGTAGTCGTAACTCAGTACACCCATATTCTAGAGACAACCTGTCCAGTCCGTAATGTAACAACACCATGTATGTAAAATCTAACGCACACGCTAGTAGTAGACAGTAGACAGTAGTAGTAGACCTTTCTCTCTCTTCTTACGGGGGCGTGTAACACTATTGCGTTAACTTTATAGCTGGTTTCCGAACAAAGCGCAACAAATGCTGACGTGTAAATCAGCCTTCTGTGAGCCTTGATTGTGTTACATTCAGTGACAGTACTGAAAGGTCAGTGCTACGGAACATCGGTTTGTTGACAGAGGAGGATGGACACTTCCCACGTGATACGTTAGACCAATCAAACTTGCTCCTTCAAGGTCGCTTCTGGCGTGACAGATTATTCACTCGAAATACATACAAAGGCGATAAATACGGAATTTTTCTTTTGAATTTAGTTGAAACTTTGCAATTTAAGTCTTCAGAATCAATGTTGAGTTATCAAGGAATCGAACTGACATTAAATATCGGAAAGACAAGTGATATTTTCAGTTAAACTTTTGTCATCATTTTCAGTCACGCATGATAGTCTCGCAGAGATAAACTCTGCAGAGTAGGTACTTTCAAACCATGTGAAATCACATATTGTTAGCGAATAAGCCAACAAAATTTACATATCTGGAAAGTTCAAGAACTGAACTTTGATTTTAAGTGGTTGCCCCCCTTTGCCCCCGCAGCGGTTTCAGAGATAGAGCGGTTTGAAAACTAAGAAAATTTGCCATCTTGTTCCAGAAGGTGACAAAAATACCGCGTCATACTCAGGTCAATGTCAGGTTTCCCAATAGTAAACTTGGAAAATCCAAAGAAGCCTTAAAATACTAGAAGGGATGTTATTATTATGAAGCTTCATTCACGCCTAAAAAGCCTTTCTTTTATGTTTTTTATTAGTATGAACGCTTCCAATTCAAAGCAGAAGCAGTCCGGTCCATTAATCTTCAGTTGTTCGTCGGAGAGAAAGCATGTTCCTCATGGCGACATTCAATAATTCCAGGCAAGAAGCCTACAAAAAGCAAATATAATAAACCTACGTCAAGAAAATCCCTGATTCATCCAGCATCAGTTTTACATATAGCTTTGCTAAATTTGCCAAACATTATATTTCCGCTGTAGTTATAATATCGGTATATCGACTTTCATAACTGATAACGAATCAAAGCTATGAACTAACTGATAAAACTTACAAAAGAGCTTATCTGAAAAATAATGCTTCTGTGTACTCTAACAAGACATGGAGAGTTAAGGTTTGCAAACTTTTGGATAGATGTATCGCTCGATGGAACGACCAGAAGGCGCCTTTCTGGAGGCGAATATATTTACAAAGCTGAAATGGCAGTAGATGACTTTCCGGCATCGCCAGGGAAGGTAAACTTGGTGCTGTCAATTCGAATGGATATGATGGATCGACACAGTGTATTATTACTAAGTCATTATTCTCGAAAATCTATATTCTTGATCGATAGTGTTGTTGTTTGAGAACCTCTATTGATGTTATCACCTCGGTGGTTGGAGTCAACTGAGTTAGAATTTCATTTTGAACCATGATCCTTTGCGCGCCACTGTCCATCCTCCTCTGGTTTGTTGACAAATGGTCTATGTATTCACAGAAGAAATGTAAACCAACCTCATATGTCACCTAGTGGTACAACTGATATTCCTACAAAAGTATGTATAAAAAACATACTTCATCGTTGAATCAGGGTACTCCGGCAAGTAAATTAATTATTTGATGGTTTATTTCGGGGTTTTAACTAATTTACCCGCTGAGTGATCATATTACTTCTATATCATTTTTGAAACATTTTTGGTACCCACGACCTTACCCGCGACGCACGACTTGGGACCCACGACGCACGACCATTAGTCAAACTCGAGAACTGGTTACAATTATTAATGATCATATATAGACAGTTGCGATGTTCAAACATCAACGGTGTTTTGTTCTTTACTGACGTATGAAATAGAAGTAGACAAACGTTCAAACGTTCAAAACAGGATTAGAGGTAAGGACTTCTTTGGTCAGCCATCACAATTGCCATCAAAGTGTTTTGATGAGATCGACACAATAAAAATATAGTGTTTCAACACAATGAACTGTTTTATATCAAAAGCCATCATTTAAAACAGAAAATTATATGAGTCAAATTGTCACGGATGTCAGACATCTTGCTTCATTGAGGGTCTCAATGGGGTGGTGGCTATTACGATTGGTGGTTAACATTTTGGCTTTTGGCTTGCGATTACGGTTGATCATGAAGTCAGCCTAGTCCCCAGGCTATCCCGTCTCTCGTTTCAAAACGTGACGTCACAGAGTACTAGCCTGGGTTGAAGTGGGTTAATGACTAATTTCCATTGTTCTTGATCGGGTTAAAAATTAATTTTCATTGTTGAGAACGCTGAAAAAAGCTATTACGACTAACTTTTTATTACGGCTGACAGTTAGTTTTTTCCTATTATTACGGCTTACGGTTAAATTTTTGGCCCTTTTACGGCTAACGGTTAACCCCATTGAGACCCTCTTCATTGAGTGTTCTAAAAACAATCAAGACTCCTGGAGAACAATAGATGGTACCGTACCTCGCTCCGCTTGTCTCAAAACAGACGTGACTTGTTCACCCGTACCAGTCTCAAAATAGGTATGACTCATGGAGGTACCTACCCCCTATACCTCGTTGTACCTCGCTCCGCTCGTCTAAAAATAGATGATCCTAGTGCCATGTAAACACCTCCTTAGAACAAGATTGACATTAAACCGTAGACCATATCTAGAATTAAATACACCTTTACTTATTAACACGAATGCCTATAAAATCGTCTTACAAAATGTCATTCCCTTGTATGCTTAGGTATAAGTATAGGCGACTTAAGGATGTATATATACTTACAAATTTTTCAATAAATTTACTCTATGGAATATGGTAAATTTAGCAATGAAGTGTGTCAATATGATCAATACTAATAAATAAACGAAAATTTTCGCCGAAGCGTCAAAATTCTATATGACCTTACAGCTAATATTTTATTACTGCGAATTTAGCCATTATCAAAACACCGGCGACTTAAATATCATGAATCTTTCATGTGATATATATAACTTAATACACATCTAAAATCATGCGAATGTTTCGGTTTAAACACTCTGGACATGATGGTGTACAACACTGAGCTGTTTTCGTATGACGGTGAAGACGGCACGCTTGAGGCAGGACAGAGTTAGTCTCCTTCGCACAGGGATTCCGAAACAGAAAACGGCTGCGAAGGAGACTAGGACAGGCAGAGTCGGATCAGCGTAAGAATTTCCAACGCTTTTAACATGAGGCGCTCCGTTTAAAACATACGAAAACTACCCTAGTTTCAAATGTTGCTGAAGAGATGTCTGACGCATGTAGGAACTTCAATAATAAGGGCTGAATGGCGAATGGATGTTTCCAGGATGAGTTGATAATTAAGTAGTTTCACATTTGACAAGGTTAAAAGATGGCCCTTAGCCTTCTCCGCAGGCATCTCTATTTTCTCTCTTTGGGATCCCTGTGGAATTCTTTCAACTGGCGCCTAGTCCCTCTCTATCAGCAACACAGGAAACCCAAAATATATAAAAGTTCAAATTCTTCGATTACAGAGACACCAGCGGAGGAGGCTAAGATGGCCCCTAATAGAGCGATTTTACTTAACCCGTGAAATAGCGGATTTAGGCTAACTTAGATCGTAACACTGTTGTGTTCGTTTTATTACAAGTAGCTTAGATACAAAATTCCGTTTTTTGTTTAAGACGTTTTGAAAGATTTTACAGCTTTTTGGGGAAAATTTCGGAAAGAATTTTAGGTGATTTTTCGGGAAATTCGTATCTAAGACTAATTACACGTTTGCTTTTAAATAAAATCACTCTATTATTAATACGATCTTTTGGCAGTAAAAATTTCACATTTTCCATTGAAAAATGGATTCCCCCCGACTGCACGAGCACATTCAAATGACGAATGTATTGTCAGTGATTGAGCAATAAGTTCCAAGCGTATGACGTTTTGAGCACCTCTCTATACCAGAATCCTTTCGAGTAGCTTTTGTTCACTAAATAAAACTATGGGGTTTCTTTTCTCGAAGGAATTTAAATTTGAACATGAGAGGTTTTTGAAAAGGATTCTGGTATGGAGAGGGGGTCAAAACGTCGTCACGATTCGGGCTTATTAGCTATATGCATACGATTTTAATTAAGCTTTAGTAACTTTACACTAAGCAGGGTAAAGCATTGCAATATTTGTACGTAATATTGGCTGTGGGTCCATGCACTGTCTGTCAAGCAAAATTTTGTCTTTTCTTTGTCTGTCGTAAATATAAAGTAAACAAAAGTGATTTGTTTTTGGCTTTTTGTATTTTTGTCAAAAAAGGGAAAAAAACAAAGCATGTCAGTTATTTCTGTTGTTTGTTTTTGTATTTTTGTCTAAAAGATCTTGGAAAACAAACAATTATTTCGATTAGAAAAAAGTTGCTGCATTGGGAAAAAAGAAAGAAAAATCGATTCAATTATTTACTTTTTTTGCTTTTTTTGTTTTTTGTCAAAAAATCGAAAAACATATGTAGTCCGTTTTTAGTATGCTTTTTTTTGTCCCAAACTGAGTATATTTACTTTATCAACTTAAAAGAATAAAAAAAATGGTACGCTGAAGGGCTGACATTTGAGTCTGGAATGTTGCTAGTGGTCAGCTTTTAATATGTCTATTTTGCGTGTTGGTACTTCCATTTGTCCTAGGGTCAGGGTTAGGTTAGGATTAGGGTTAGTGACCGGGTTAGGGTTAGTGATCAGTAAATGAATATTATTTAAGACAAATGAAGTATCTAGCATTTGGGGAGGAGGGATTCCCCATATAGTTAAATACTGGCCAGCAATTTGCAGACTCAAATGTCAGCCCCCACCCCCTTCACCCTCCTCCTTTTTTCCTTTTTTTTTTTTTTTTTTGGTAACATGTACGAAAAAAGCAAAAAAGGAAATAAATGCTTTCATTTTTATACTAAACTTTTTTTTTGGTCTTTTGTTTTCCTTCCTTTTTGACAAAAATGTAAAAAGAAAACCGGAAATAACTGACATGCTTTGCTCGTTTTTTTCTTTTTTGACATAAATACAAAAATGCCACAATCATGTTTTTGTTTGTTTGTTTGTTTGTTTGTTTTTGCTTGTTTGGTTGGTTGGTTGGTTGTTGTTTTTTTATGGCACGACAGACAAAAATACAAAATATTGTTTGGCCGGACCGTGCACGGACACTGTGGTCGCATTAAAACATTGAACTGTAGCTATCTCACTGTTAACAGTGGTTGTCAATATGGTCATCATTGTTAAAGGTGAGTCATCTATATGAGACCACGGCTATTAACAATGTCCTCTGGAACGATTTTAAATAGTTAGCTTTGTACGAATTTAACAAAATATTCTACGTCCTTATATCAAATACCAGGGTCTTGTTGTTCTAAGGCGGGTTAGAGCTACCCCAGGGTTAAAATCAAACTTTATATTTAATGCTGGGTTAGTGATAACCCACAACACTGAGGCCTGAGTTCCTGTAAGTCCGATTAGCACTATTCCAAGATTAACTGTTGAAAAAATAATTGGTCTTTTAAATCCTAGACTCGAGCTTATCGGACTTTGTGGAACGGGCCCCAGTAGCCTCCCTTTAACGATGTTTTATTAAGACTGAGCAACATGTCACCTCCTGCGTCTTGCGTGACTGAAGTCACTTATGGGACTTATACAGAGCGTGACCGTAACAACATTAAACTATACTGTTATGACATCTCTAACCTCTTTTTACAACAAATAACATTGGACGTGCATGGGAGGGAGTGTCAGATCACTCATATTTCTGGTGTTTTTAATTGTCTCCTTCAGTGTTGCATGACTGTCACCTTACCCCAGAAAATGTCGCATCTCATCTCTTGCGTACAGCCAGATGAAGTAGTGCCAGGTCACGTCACACTGCTCCACTAAGCTGTAACACCTCTCATCCGTTGCAACAGGATTGACAGGTGATGGAAAGCCAGATATCGACTTCCGGCTTCGCATGACTGTTACAATACGTGACTTTCGCTACACTGTGAGGAGTGTCATATCAATTCATACGTTGCGTGACTGTTACGTTACCCCACTGAAATTTTATATGCCCATCACTCGTGACGGCACCGGATCCGGTAAGAGCGTCACGCCACTAGACTTCACACGTTGCGTGACTGTCACACTACTCCACTAAAATATTATAATGTCTGTCATCTTCTGCAACTAAAGGTACACTGGGCGAGAATGGTGGCATGTCTTCTAGGTAGGGATAATTAGCAATGAAGTCTGGTTTAGACACTTGTGATGGTCGAAACACCTGAATGACTACACCAAGGGAATATCCCAGTAAACACATCTCAACCTACAAAAATAAAATCACCAAAACGATTGGTTTAGTTTGAAACAGAAGGCCGCATCTTGTGGAATCAGGGTTCGTGCTACATTTTCATCACAAAATTCAAGGACTTTTTGAGCACTTTTCAAGCACAAAAATTTTCTTTTCAAGGACTAAGTTTTTTGTGAAGCGCCCAGAGAAAATAATAAATATTGATTCAATGGCCGAATAAACGTCATGTAAAGCATGCGCGCGCAGCAAGCATAACACAGGAACCCCAAAGTTACAATGCACATCCGGGGGGGAAAAAAGCCTCGTGCAAGTAAACAGAAACTCTTCAATAAATTTTCATTTTTATTGATTCATTTTGATAGGAAAGTTAGAAATAACAAAGTTTGCATCAGATTCAAGGAGTATTCCAGGATTTTAGAGTTTTTTTCCTATTTTCAAGGGCTGTGAAACTTGAAAGTGCACTTGAAAAATAGTTTTGAATTCCAGAGCTTTTCAAGGATTTCAAGGAGTAGCACGAACCCTGTGAAATCATTGGGTAGTAGCACTGAAGTGTGCCTTAGTTGGTTTATGCGCCGGTTTCTAAGCGAGAGGTCGATCCCATCCCAAATGGGCAAAATATCAAAAGAGCGCCCGCTTTACATGCTGCTAATCTACATCTACGCACCTGTTCAAGGCCTCCTGTATCTCCGACGCTGTTCAAGTGGTTGCGTAGCAACCCACGAGGGTCACATGACGTATCACGTGCAAAAAGCAACCACGCAAGCACTGGTACTACTGTCCCAGAGTTCATTTGGTCGTACAACAAGACAGCGTGGTATAACATGATTAGTTTCACCGCTTCAAGGAGTTTAAACTCGCTGTTGTCTGTATCATTGTTGAAGACCGATAGTAAATGATCAGTTTTGGATTCCCTAGAAGAAATTTCCTGACATCGCTTGACCTGGAATTGTAAAGGAATGGTTTAGACACAAATAACTGATAAGTGATAACACGTTTAAATTATTCCTGAACTGCGAATACGCAACACCAGTTGAGCGGCGATTTCAACGGAAATTTCAATTGCAATCGCACGTACCCTGATAAAGGTGTCCTTATTTGTCTTCTCTCAATAAAGAAAAGGATCCCCACACGAATCTGTTCGTTATTCTACCGAGCATGCGCGTCTGTACAGGAAATGACGCACAATCCAATGTCATTTCCTGTACTGTGGCGCGTGCGCGAGATAATTGGCGCGTCTTGTCCATTCACAGCCTAGCAGCACTAAGTGATAACATCTGCGCATGTCTCCAACTTCTATTGTCTTGGACTAATGAATAATTTTGAAAGGATAATTTCTAGTTGTTCGTTCTTCTTAACTCGACTGTAATGCTACGAAAAACTTTGGGGAGACTATATACGACTCTCCTTATAAGAGAGGTAGCCAGAAGCCAGGTTAAAACCGTAATTGAGGCCACTCCCGTCCAGCGGTTCGCGCATACTCGTCATGTTATCACTTGTTGTTCAGCCTAGCGGTTAAGATATTAGGTGACGTAATCAGGTTCAGACTGGTATTAAGGCACTGTTTCAAGAATTATATGCAATTTCATCTACAACTGCCGTGTGCCTTGGAATGGGATTGCGAAACAAGTCGCACGAACCATTACAGCAAAATCATTGTAAGTGGTACGGTTACTCTTTTCACCGTTGTACCGTGTAACACCGCTTTACAGAAGTATCCACATAAAGTACGGTAGGCAACAAAATCGTGCAATTAACAAATTGAAGACGTCATAAAATGTCATAAAACCCAAAGTTTTGAACATTTTCTGGCGCCAAGAGTGTCTATAAGACGACAGACAACTCAAAACCATCTTCAATTATTTGAGATAAAAATTAAAAAAATCCTTATCAAACTGGGCAGCAGAACGAGCGCGCGCGCCGAAACGCGTCAGCAGTGTGTCTGTCCTCTTATTGACACACTCTAATCATGATCAACCAATTAGATTGCGAGATTAGTATCAAGTGTTGTAAAATATCGAGTTGCAAATTGCAGTCTAGCAAATCATTGTTGCTCGTGTTATCATTCCGCGCTCAACAAATTTTCTTTGTTGTACGAAATACAAGCTCTCTCTATTCTTTACAACAAAGACCATTTGTTGCGCTCGGAGTGGTAGCATTTCATCAGCAATGTAACACGACACCTTTACAGGGGTGTACGCCTGAGGGAAGTTGAATTCAACGTACCTCATCGACGTAAAACGTCAGTATTTCCTCCAACGTTGAAATGACGTCACTCTTATCAACTGAGATTCGTCCACCAAAACTCCATTCCTGGAGGACGTTGGTTATCGAGGACAGAATCGTACGAAGAACCTATAAAAACAAGATTGAAATGAGTCACATACATTGTCATACGGTAACCAATCGCATTTAGAAGAACAGTGAACTCTTTAGAAGAACAGTGAACTCTTTAGAAGAACAGTGAACTCTTTACAAGAACAGTGAACTCTTAAGTAGAACAGTGAACTCTTTACAAGAACAGTGAACTCTTTACAAGAACAGTGAACTCTTTACAAGAACAGTGAACTCTTTACAAGAACAGTGAACTCTTTAGAAGAACAGTGAACTCTTTAGAAGAACAGTGAACTCTTTAGAAGAACAGTGAACTCTTTACAAGAACAGTGAACTCTTTACAAGAACAGTGAACTCTTTAGAAGAACAGTGAACTCTTTACAAGAACAGTGAACTCTTTACAAGAACAGTGAACTCTTTAGTAGAACAGTGAACTCTTTACAAGAACAGTGAACTCTTAAGTAGAACAGTGAACTCTTTACAAGAACAGTAAACTCTTTACAAGAACAGTGAACTCTTTACAAGAACAGTGAACTCTTTACAAGAACAGTGAACTCTTTAGAAGAACAGTGAACTCTTTACAAGAACAGTGAACTCTTAAGTAGAACAGTGAACTCTTTACAAGAACAGTAAACTCTTTACAAGAACAGTGAACTCTTTACAAGAACAGTGAACTCTTTACAAGAACAGTGAACTCTTTACAAGAACAGTGAACTCTTTAGAAGAACAGTGAACTCTTTAGAAGAACAGTGAACTCTTTAGAAGAACAGTGAACTCTTTACAAGAACAGTGAACTCTTAAGTAGAACAGTGAACTCTTTACAAGAACAGTGAACTCTTTACAAGAACAGTGAACTCTTTACAAGAACAGTGAACTCTTTACAAGAACAGTGAACTCTTTAGTAGAACAGTGAACTCTTTACAAGAACAGTAAACTCTTTACAAGAACAGTGAACTCTTTAGAAGAACAGTGAACTCTTTAGAAGAACAGTGAACTCTTTACAAGAACAGTGAACTCTTTACAAGAACAATGGACTCTTTCTGCTGCCGACGTTCAGTCACAGGTAAAACAAAGGAAGGAGTGTTTGTTCGACGTAATCTAGTTGAATTCTTAGCAGACCGTCTTGACATTCCCTTTCAATTCCTCCGTATTGCGGCTACCTCAGATCGTGTTCTATATTGCCTACAATTTGTTACGCTGTTGCCCTAATTGCATGGATCACTCGTTCGAAACGTTCGATCAATTATTCTAATAGCTTGTTCAATCCGGTTTAGAACTTTCGTCTTAGCAAGTAAAGTTGTTAGCCATGCATTCATAATAAGATGTGTTCATTGTTACCGATTACAGCTTCATCCAACCATTCATTCACTCAATCATTCACTCATTCATTTCTTTACTCAAAGGCCATTCTTTACAAACCTGTGGCACGCCCTCATGTGGTAATTTATCTAACACAGGGACCCCATGAACCAATGCTTGGAATAACGTAGCTCTTATGGCACAGTAATTATCACCACGAATTTGACGTAATTGGTGGCAGCTCACGTGACTCGGAATCGCAGCGTAACCCTGGGAAACAAAGTCAAATAAATACAATTAAATATTTTCATTTTGACAACATGTTTTCAACATCGCTTCCATGATGTTGGTCGAAATGTTTAGAGTTATACAAGCGAAAATAAGACTTCTCCTGAATAAACGACACTTTTTGTCTGGATTTTACCAAAGAGTAACGGGGCTCTGAGCTGTTCTTATTTTGTTCGCGTCTTAAACCTGGTTGTCAGTAGCGACGCAACCCCAAACACAAGCAGCATAATTCTTTGTTTTCATTGAGATAACATGGACGCAGGCACAAGCGCAAGCACAAGAAGAAGGAAAAGGTTTGATCCTTGTGCTTGCGGTTAAGCTCAGTTACGTCGTAAAGAAAACCACGTGAGCCCTTAAGACAAAAACCGTTTGTATGAAGAGTTCTATTTTATAAGTCACGTCTAAGGCCCTGTTTATATCAAGGCGAATTGTCCCTGGTATCGTAGCCTGGATAACTTTTTATTTTCAGTGTCCCCCATTAAGGGAAAAGAAGGCAAAAGAGTTATCATATGGCTATATATCATATAACCAGGGCCTTAGAAAAGACGTCGTGTTCTCGCTCGTATATAAACGTTCCTAATGTGCTTGGCGAACAAAAGTCGATAGAAGATAGGATATATGAATCCCAATTGAACATCCACGAAAAACAAAAGAACTTATGGAGCAAAAGTTAAACGCTTTTACAAGCGCTTTAGTTCGACATTGATTAAAACATGCCCAAACATAGTGAAAGGAGAAGACTAACGGTTTCAACACTGGCTTCGAACTAAGTCCAAAGAATGTTTAATCAGACAGCATTTCTTGTAAGTAATGAAACCGTTTGCCTCGAGGTAACAGTACGTCAAAAAGGACCAAGTCTTCTTACCTCTCTGATAGCTTTAGCAGTTGGCGTGTTCCCCCTCCACTCCTTCTCTGCATAAACCTCAATGGCAAACGGCTCACCTATCGATGATTGAGGTTTATATACCAGTTCATCACTACCAACCAGACGGCAACGGAAAATCTCATCGTCACTTTCATAATCACCATCATAACTACCATTCTCGTGACTACTATGGTGGTCACATGACGACACACCCTTAGAGTCAGCACTGTTATTACTACTGTTGTCTTCGTCTGTGCTTGTGTACCCTGTATCATTATAGCTAACGGCATCACCAGATGATAAGTTGAGTTTGGTATCACTATCATACATGCGCTGATGGTAATTTCGATGAGGATCGTACTTGCAGTTTCTTCCACACGACTCACAGCTTTCATCGTCATCGCAAAGTGACCCAAGACTGTACCAAGTTTTGGGAGGAATAAACGATGTTCTATCCCTTATAGATGGTCCAGTTTCTAAGATTTCGAGTTCTTCAGGGAGTTTTCTTTCAAGACTTCGAACTAGAGAACTCTTTTTTAACTTTTTCGGTTGTTTACCTTGTTTTTTAAGTTTGTGATGAGTTTGCGAACTGCAGCAGCATTGCTTAGTGTCTTTGATGGTACTGTCTGAACTACACAAAGATGACGTCTTGCGGCAATCGTTTTGCTCTGCACTCATTATTGATTTAATATCACCAGAATGATCAGTTTGGACGCAAACATCCAAAGAAACCTTTCTTGATGAATCTCCTTGCTTCCCAGAAAACTTGTTTGGAATACTTTTACTGCTTTCAGCCTTTGAACCCTTAATTGGCTTAGAGTCTTCACTTTCGCTCCCATCAGGGTCTATATGTGGGTGTATATCACTATCGTCGCTCCATGTTGGACTACACAGTGTCCGTAATTCGTCGACAGACGGCAAGGGACATTTATGTGACCATAGATGCAATGTAAAGTTGTCCCTCCTGGGTCGAAAGGGAAATATTTTATCCCTACTATCAAGTCTCTTAACTGTACTATCTATTATTTCATTATTATTTATATGTTGATCTTCTAGATACGTTTCTGTATTAACAGCTTTATCCATTGTTACTTTCGGTAGTTCTACTTTCTCGGGAGTGTTCTCTATAATATCTTCAGTGCTTGTGTCTGATATTAGTAAGCTAGGCAACGTAGAATCATCGGTTGTACTATGCTCTAATACAAACGGGTTGGTAAAGTCTTTAGCCAGTCGATTTGATGATGAATAACGACCAAATGATTTAGGATCGGTTTTATTTATGGACGATATTACTTGACTTAGAAATCTTGGGTTATAGTTAGTTCTTTGTTCTTTTGTTATTGGTGAATAACGGGAAAATGTGTTTGTTTTCACCGGGCTTGGAGTTGTTCTTCTTTGCTCTTCAGTTATTGGTTGATAACGTGGAAATTTGTTTGTTTTCAGTGGACTTGGAGTTGTTCTTTGTTCTTCAGTTATTGGTAGATAACGTGGAAATTTGTTTGTATCCCCAGGGCTTGGAGTTGTTCTTTGTTCTTCAGTTATTGGTACATAACGTGGAAATTTGTTTGTTTTTACTGGGCTTGGAGTTGTTCTTATAGAACTTTTGTTGGGTGAAGAAGATGGTGACCATTTATTCAATGGAGACCACTGGTTGAAGGGTGACTAGAACGAAGAAGAAAAAATATAGGTAAAAATTAGGTACTTCAAGGGTAGCAAGGGGGTTAACCATCACATATTACACAGAACGCTTTAGCACTGAACCATCTATATCATCTGACAAATTTTGATGCTTTTTTTAAATAAAATAGCCAATCACACATCACATGCAGGTCTGATCATATAACGCAGAGCTAATTTGGAGCAATCTCACAAAAGCCCTTTGCCAACCGTTAATGACCAGTCCAGGGTTATATGTATTGTAAGTTGATCAATGTCTTCCTCAAATAGACCATTTCACGGTACTCGTCGTTCAACCTCAACCTCGACAACGTGTAATATATTCTTTAGAAACTGACTACAACCAAGAGACCATAATACTAAGAGAGCGAAACTCAGTATTGATGTCTGTGCGATGTTCGTGGCGCCTAAGGCTATTTTTAGTAATTTCGCCATCGCGCGCGCAAGGCTCTTAAGAATTCAAACTGTCCCGTCCGCGCGCACGTCAAAAATCAAATTCTATTGGTTGAGGGACTTGCGCGCGCTATGGCGAAGTTACTAAAAATAGCCTTAGGCGCCACGAACATCGCACAGACATCAATACTGAGTTTCGCTCTCTTAGTATTATGGTCTCTTGCTACAACCCATGGTAATGTAAAGAATGCACACATCAACAAACAATCGAAACACTTTAAAATTCCACGGGCTGTAGTCAAGTTCTAAAGAATATATTATACGGTGTCGAGGCTGAGGTTGAGCCACGAGAACCGTGAAATGGTCTAAGTGTGCATTTATATTACATTTTCTAGACTTTTGGTAAAAGCACCTGGCAAGGTAAGAAATGAATGAACCAGTGTAAATAGGCCATTTGCACGATGGCGTCATTTGACTACAACTACCAGAATGCTCTACGAATTTTCTCTTATTCAGATTTTTATTCCCTTTTGAGAATAGTAAAACAATTGGCACTAATTATTTTACAAAAGAAAGTGGGCAAAGCATTCTGGTAGTTGTAGTATATGACGCCATCATGCAAATGGCCTATTGTAAGTGAAATGTAAATTAACAAAGCAAATACTTAAGATTTCCATTGGTTTTTGCTCAAAGTTTTGCATGAATATCTTATGGGAATCAACGCTACATTGAACAACACATACTCCAAATTTGCCTATTGTACCATTACTGAAATTAGAATTTACAGCATGTCAAAAAAATTCTTCTTCCAGCCTCCTCAACTTCAAGTGTTTAAGGTGTTTCAAAGTAGTTGTTGACGCGCTACACCTCTCATTCTAAATTCGCGATTTAATGGACTTCTTCTCGTCAGATCAAAATATCCTTTGAACCAATTATCAAGCAAAGATTGAATTTTTGAATGATAGTAATTTTAAGTCAATCCGTGTTTTTACAGCAAAGATAATCAATGATCGTTTAAATCAGTCTTTCTAAAATATTTCCCGTTTACGATGAGCTTTTGAAAAACAAAAACATAGGCCTAAAACTTCACATTCATGCACACATACTTATAGTAAAATCAGAGAGTTTAAACAGAGCGATTTCGAGTACTAGACGCAAACATTTTTTATACGTATTTTGCGTCGCAAAAACTAAGGTATAGCTTGTCATGCATATAGTGCCTTTACACTAATTGTCTCGCCTTTGACTTCACCAATTTCGAGTTTTGTGTGATCCTTTCAGTATAGTTCCTAGTTCAAATAAAACCGCGGTATGCAAATGCATCGTAACACGGGTGCGAAGGAATGTAGCGCGACATAATTAGCAAGCATCACGCCATCGTCATGCATTTGTACACACGGGTTTGATTCTACTCCGGCGCGTTTGAAGCACTGTATTCAAGTGAAATTTAAAAATGTTGCTTTACATCAAATTTAATAAATTTCTTCTGCGTGTTTTATCATACTTTGAGTAAGTGGATCCGTGATTTTGGGCTCTAAACTGAGTGATGACTTGAAGAGATATCTCTTACGCCGCTTGAAAGTTAAAATTGTCGCAGCTAGTGAATCCCACATACTATCAGAAGAAAAATCATAACTCCGCCAAATGAACACTTAAACCAGTGCAATTTACCAGAGAGAAAGAACAACAATATAGCAACGTGTTTTCAGTATTTTGGCGCATATGTTTGCATGACAAGCTATACCTTAGTTTTTGCGACGCAAAATACGCATAAAAAATGTTTGCGTCTAGTACTCAAAATCGCTCTGTTTAAACTCTCTGATTTTACTATAAGTATGTGTGCATGAATGTGAAGTTTTAGGCCTATGTTTTTGTTTTTCAAAAGCTCATCGTAAACGGGAAATATTTTAGAAAGACTGATTTAAACGATCATTGATTATCTTTGCTGTAAAAACACGGATTGACTAAAATTACTATCATTCAAAAATTCAATCTTTGCTTGATAACTGGTCTAAAGGATATTTTGATCCGACGAGAAGAAGTTCATGAAATCGCGAATTTAAAATGAGTGGTGTAGCGCGTCAACAACTACTTTCAAACACCTTAATTCATCACTTTTCAATTTCGGTTTTTCTAAAACTAAAGGAAACGGAAAAAGGGTCACGCACTTGCAGCAATTTCTGCTTTCATTTCCTTTTCAGTTTTCAATATACGGTCAGCTATGAAAGCTGTCATTTCACAATCGTGTTTTGTGATCCGCGGAGTTAAAGATGGAATTTTAGTGTTGATGTAATTTTTTTCTCTCTCTCAATATACAGTTAAAAATCATTTGGACAGAAAGCCTATAAATCTTCATAATTAGTGCCATCTGCTTGTAGAACTAATAAATGCAAAGTACAAATACATATTTATCAATATTTACCATGAAAATAAACAATAATTAATTTGAAATCGCATCAATCATTCACTGAAACTCGTTATCCGATATAATCTTTCCAAAAACAATATTATAAAGTGAAAAAAAAAACATTAAGTGATATTGATCTTAATGACTTTTCTTTAATAGGTTTAAATCTTTTTAGATATTTTTCGTTACCTAAATTTTAATTTATTAAGCCTTTGACAACTTAGGTGTGATAAACCTGTATCCAATATAACAAAAATAAAAAAGTGTGGTTTCCAAAATGCTACATTAGACCAAATCGGCAAATTTGTTGCTATGTATGTTTCTACGTATTCCGGAAACCTCTTGGAATAAGATTCTTTTATCACGTGGAAATTTTTGGAACAAAAGTTCTTTTTCCAAGAGGTTTTGAATTGAGTAGAAACGTACATAGCAACACATAAGCCAATTTGGTCTATTGCTTCAAATATTACTGTTCGATGTTTTGAATTAAAAAAAAGTATATCTGCCACTTACAAAAAAGCTATTTTATTTGTTAATATAGGAACAATTTCAAATCAGTTTCTGATGGAAATCTCATGAATTATTTATTATTGTGATAAGCACATGTCATTGATCATGAGCTGTGAAATGTTTACAAGCGTCTTTGTGTAGAAAGACATAGGTAATTAGCCAAAACCAAGTAGACCTTTTTGCCGCAACACTATTTTCCAACTTCGTGCATCTTGAAACAAAGACCTGCATCGTAGAATGTGTGGAATGTGAACGTCTTTTGTTTGAAATAAAACTTCCCTTTGTCTTCCAATCTGAAGAAGACATAAATATGGTTCCGAGCCTTATTTTTATGCGTTCTTGATTGGAGGACAAAGGGAAGTTTCATTTCAAACAAAAGAAGTTCACATTCCGCACATTCTACGATGCAATTCTTTGTTTCAAAATGTACGAAGTTGCAAAATAGTGTTACGGCAAAAAGGTCTAGTAAACAACATTTGTAGCTGTTAAAATGGGCTTATTTCAAGTTATGATGAATTATGATGAATATATAACAATATAAGAAGAACGTCAATTACTTCATTTTTTTAACGGCAGTGATCTTAAGGGGGTGAGGGGGCATAAAAAATAATCAAACAAATCTTATGACAGAGAATATTCCTGAGCAATTTGAATTTGAATATTTTGCTGATGTCAAAAATTGAAGAGAGAAAATTAATTTTTACAAATATAATAAATTGTTTTCATAATGTTGGGAATCATTTTTAATCTCTCTACAGATATGATGAACCTACAGTTTTTTGGTGTCATCAGAGTCAAAAGAACACATGGTTATCTTAAGTGCTCTAGGGCAAATAAGAAAAAAACTGCATTAAAAATAGGGAAAAAATTACAGCTATTTTCTGACATTTTACTTCATTTTTGTCCCCAATAAGTGAGATGATTTTTGAACAAAACTTGATCAAATAATCGAAACAAACACTTTTTGCAAATTAAGATTTTTGATCAACATTGCCTTAAAGTGATTTACTTAGCAATCTATAAAATGTTTGATGGCATTGTCATGGAAATGTTGGATCGAAGGAAAAATTTCCAATATGCGCATATTTTAAAATAATTACTTGTCAAGCAGTGAACATTGCAATTATTGCATAAAATACCATAGCATTGAAGAAAATATTCGCCAAAAATGAATACTAATTCACCTAACAACGGGTCAATATTGGAATAGTGAGCGCACAGCAAGACAATATATTGTTTTCTCTAGTTGATTCTTATATGAGATCAGCGTGCCAAAATGCGTTGGATGACTTTGCGCGCGCTCCAATGAATATTTCTGCCTCAGTACCCTTGAGTTGTGTAAAATAGGATATTTACGTCAGGGAAATCACGGTCCAAGAGGCCTAAACATTCTTAAAATATCTCAAATGTAATGTAGATTTGCTCGAGCATTTGCAATCAGCAAGTCTTACTCTTTGAAAGGGTCTTTCAACCTAGTGACATGTGTCCCTCTGATGGATTATTGATAGGGTTAGTAAATTGCCCTGATGCGATAGAATTGGAGCTGGTCATCATTGAATTCTTGGGAAATGAGTTCGAGCAATTAAACCCTTCTAAAATGTAAATTGTTTATTGGTTTGTTTACAGAAAGAAAAGGCTGTGTCGTGAGCTATTAAAGTGTTTCTGATGATACTGATACTCTGTAGGGCGACTCAAAGACAAGTAGGGTTCTATTGTACAACAGAAATATTGTTTTGAAATCCAATTGGAGTCTAGAAGTTGAAAGCGTGGTTTATTGTTCAACAAAAGCAATATAAGCTTAATGCCAGCAAATCGAAAATCGATTTAAACAAAAACTCAACTCTCTAAAACTACTCTTAGTAAATGGACGAAACAGGTGGCGAATTGATTGTAATAAAGTAAAAACACTGGAATTATTTGACAGCGATTAATGAAGCGTGTGCTAGCTGGCTTATTTGCAAAATATTTTTCCTAAAAGCTCAGTGTTTTTAGCTTTCGTGGTTAGCGTGGTATTGTAAGATGGTAAAATTAGCCGCAGTTGTATACAAAGCTTGCATATTCAGGAATTATAGGGACACGTCAAAAACCGCTCGGAAGATCGGTAGGCTGCTCTGTTAATCCAGTGGTTGAGTTGTATTCAAATAACACGCAGAGAGCGAAGTCAAAGTCTTGTAATGTAATTGACTGGCTCAGAGTGACAACTCGTTGGGAAGTGTTTTACGTTTATTACTAGTGCATTAAAGTCATTGAAATATTATCCGTCCTGTTGTGAGTTTACGATTAACTCAAAGACTTTCATATCTAATCAAAACAGGCTAAAAATATCTCGACTTCTACAAGCACCGACGTAATTCTCCGCTTCGTTTCTCTTTCGATTTCATAAAATCCCTTCTAGCTTCTTCCGTTATTCCGTAATAGAGCATGAATATAAGCTTAATGAAAGCAACTCTTCAACTGACTTACGTAAAGCGTTGGCGAGCCATCTTTTGGCGTGGGTGAAATTCTGTTTGATGCAATGAATGGCCGTTGAAGTGGTCTTGGCTTTCGCTTTGAAGTCCTTCGCCAACCACTCAGTTTAGACGCGAGCAGCCAAAGCAACAAAATACACAGCCCAACAGCTCCAGTGGACAAGACGATCAGTTTAAACACATCGCTGTCTGTGGAAATATAAAACCAATCGATATAAATCACTGTGAATGAGAACTTTTTTCAAAATGAACGGCTTTGTGAGAGAGCGGGACTTCGTTTTGCTAAAATCTCCTGTAGTGCCCTAAATTCAAAAAAACTGCTTCCTGTTTACAAGCACAAGACATACCTGATTTCAAATGCTCTACAATTGTCATATTTTGCCCCGCATAGTCCTTCTTTATATAATCCAATTCTAGGGCTCGATTGCCGAAATACTCAAACGTCTTTCCGTGACACGGTGTTCGATTGAATGAAATCGATAACAGACAGGTTCATGTCAATTATATACAAAACCAATAACAATAGGCGCACGTGGGTCATAAAATTAATGTCACACAACGTTGTGTCACGCAACTATTTTACAGATCTGTTCGATTGCGCTACAACAAATAGTAAAAAGGTCTTCCACATAATCTAATAAGAAAAACATCAATAAATGTTTGATTTCGATCATTAAAAAAGGAATATAATCAATATAACCGTCTCAGAACAAGCTCTAACTTCCGGCGTTACTTCACGCCCCCTACCGCTTCAACGCGCGCTTCCGTAAGGTATTTTCTCAACATTAAAATGTTAATGAGATTTGAAAGATAAGATAGAAAATGAATTGATAGGATCAATAGTGATCGATAAGAGTAGGAATTGTAAGCATCGTCATTTCTAAAGACCAAGCCACTCTAAATGAAGTGTCTTCAAAATCTTCAGATGAAAAACAGCCATAAGTCACGCATCGCGTCTCGAAGCGTTCGACGCTCGCCTCTCAGCACCCCAATTC
Organism: Telmatactis stephensoni; assembly: GCA_029948255.1. Lineage (NCBI taxonomy): Eukaryota > Metazoa > Cnidaria > Anthozoa > Actiniaria > Isophelliidae > Telmatactis > Telmatactis stephensoni. The sequence goes on along the minus strand of JALIZF010000986.1, from coordinate 61,349 downwards.
AATGTTTAGAAATGCTAAAATAAGCTTAAGGCTTGCGAACCGGTTTACGATACTATGCAACAGGTGCGAAAATATGGGTGGTGTCAGTTTATTGGGTCATTGACTGATTGTGTACACAATTACTATAACATTGAATGAACTAGATTAATTTGAGACTAAGCTTTGTATAATCTTAACTGAATAAAAAAATTAAAGTCAAAGAAAATGTTACTCATGGGACAGATTACCTATTGTTTTCTACACATTTCTCATTAACGAATAATTGAAATTTTGAAGTTAACTCATGATTTGTATGTAGTCATGTTTGAGTAAGATTGCTAATGATTTTTCTCGGGAGAGCATGTGTGTTGGGGAATCGTTTGAACTTGAAGCTACAAGCTAAACAGCTCATACTTGAATATTAATGAATTTTGTCTATTGATTCTGCCTAATGCCAAAAACTATTCTGTATATTATTGTCTTTCCGCACAGGCTTCGACGCTTCACGAAACGTCAGCAAATTCAATTTTTATATGACGCCATCGTAAAAATCGATCTTAGTTCTTCTGTCACCTGGTTATATTTTCTACTTAAAAGAGTAATTATTGTATTAAGACAAACCATATCAATGTTTCACTGAAATAGCCGTCCATTCACTTGCATTGTTGCACGATGTCTACTAGATGACCGTGAACTGACTTTAAGCCATTGCAGGTGTTTGACAGATAATTAAAAGAAAATTAAACGATGGGAAAAAGATAGAAAGAAAGTGCTTTAATTTTTCGAAAATCAAGTGAATTAATTTGATTCGTTTGGCCTAAAACGCTGGGTTTATTTTGTGCGAAGAGCTAATTTAAATTTGGTGAAAAACACACATGGAAATTGAAAAAATCTCACAAGTACTTTCTACTGATCACACGCATCATAATCGCAATAGAATTAAAATGCTTTATGATGCACAATAAAATAACCAATGAGTTCACAGTCATATCCGAAAAAAGTTAAAAATGGGTCCATAACATTAAGCGATGCCAGTTACACGCTAAAAGTTTTCTCGTTATGGAATTAACGAAGCGTCTCAAAGTCTTAAATGTTTAAAATCTTTGATTCGAAAACAAAGCGTCGTTGTAGAGCGTCAGCATAATATAAAAATTAGGTACTACCTAATAGCGGAGCTCCCATTTAAATATAAAAATAATTTTAAATACTTTGTTTTATTTTTTGATGTTTTTGATTTAAATGAATTGGGCTTCCTGTGGTAATAGGCAAACAAAGATTGCATTTTGTTGTAAAAGTCGAAATAAAGATTATAGGTCAAGCTTTATTTCTTGCCCTTCAGTCTCCTGAAAATTATAAGGCTTTCAGCCTCAGTCACCATAGTGATGCTTATTCAGATTCAGTCAGATTTTATAATTGACTTTGTAGTAGTGGTTCATAATTCTCAGAAATAGAATGCAAAAATCCCTCAAACTGATTTCATTCACATAAATACTGTTCAACCTGATTTCAACATCCTTCAATTAAACAATTTAACATTGCAGAACATTATATTTAGATTTTTCTGTCTTGACAGTATCTGGTTTTTGTACTATGTACAATAGAATGACACAGATAAATAGTTGTCTTTACACAAAACAAGAATTCTCTCTTCCAGGTTCCACTAATTATGACTTTAGATGAAATTGTAAAACAACTCAAAACAACTACTACCTAAAAGCAGAGCTCCAATTTCAATTTCAATATTTTTATGTTCTTGATTCAAATGAATTGGATTTCCTGTGGTAATTGTAAAAGCATTTTTAAAATAAGTTTTGGTTTTGGTTTGTATAGTGGGCTTGTAAGCTCAGTGACCTTTATTACAGTCAATTTTAATATTCAGATTCACTGTCAGATTTCATAACTGACTTTGTAGTGGTTCATAATTTTCAGAAATATAAAGCAAAATCTCCAAACCCTTTTTTAAATTGATACAAGTAATTAAACCTTTTCAACATCCTGAATATTACAGAACAACATATCTTCATGTGTCTGTCTTTACTATATTAAATTTGTGACATATCTTGTTTTTTTGTGGTTGTTGTTGTTGTTTTGTTATTTAATGTGGAATAGAATGACACACTAGCTAGGTGAATACTTGTCTCCCACTTGTCTCTTCCAGATTACACTGATAATACAGTTTTAAGTGACTATAAAAACAGCCACTCGACATTACAAGAAAACAAGGAATTAAGCATTTTCAGTCTGCATGCATTTAAGGTCTCGTAGGGTTCACTGACAGAGCATGCAAAATTCCTTCTTTTATTCCTGTCAATTTTTTTCATTAAATTCCAGACCCAAACTTGAGCTGTATTTACACATTAGTGGGGTTGAAATAAGTTCAAAATCATTTTTTTACTTATTTTATTATTATTAGAACTAGACAAGTGCAAAAAGTTCACCGTAAAACAAATGTCGTTGTACATTTTATGTTGATCGAGTGTTTGTTTAAACTTGGCCACAGTTCAACGTGCATAAAAGTTTATTTTTTTAAAGACATCAATCCCAAATAAAAGATAAAAGATCAAATATAGGTACAAGAGACGTTTTGACATCATTTTCTGGCCAAGGTCTTTACCTTGAAGTGCTTTCCTAATTGTTGTCTTTAGAAGCATAGTCCTAGATCCTTGTTTCACGCTCAATGCAGATGATTCTTGATTGCCAACTTTGGCTAGATTTTTAAGCAGCTTTACTGAAGGCATCTTCACGAAACGAAGAATACACGACCTCGATGACTCGTTCATTATGAGAAGTTTTTTGAAGCTACAAATCCAACTAAAAAGTCGTCCAACTTTGAAAATGCTCTCTGTGTCCTTCGTCTTTCGAGCAGTTTTTGAAATGACACCGGGCCCGAAAAAATTCAAATGCACGTTGTTTTTCGCTTTAACCTGTCAAGATTGGCACAGATTAATGATCATGAAAATTGCTAAATTTTTACGAGGTTTCTAGAGTAATATTTTTAAGTTTTGCAAGTTAAAACTGCAAGGAAACTGTAAATTGGCCAGCGGTTACCCCTGTGGGATGTACAGGGACGTATGTAACACCGCGGTCAAACGCAACGCGCATGCTCACAAATTTTAGTTCCGGTGCAACAAGTCCCCTCTCCATCCCCATAGCAATTATTTAGTTTTGTAAACAAAACAACTTTCCAAGGCGCGAAATTCAAAAAACCGAGCCACAGAAAGCAAAGCCGAGCGAGCAAACTTCAGACAACTTAGGTTATTATATTTTCTACAACATATCTCTTGCACCACATGGTTTCCCCCTTGCACCAAAGGCGAAAATGAATGCTGAAGAGAAACCTTTGAAGTCACGCACTGCTACCGCCATTGTATTGTTCATGCTGTTGTTGCAACAAGTGTATGGACACGGAGAAAACAAAGCAGGCCAATGTATGAAAGCCGAAAAAACACGGACAGGCAGAGCATGCCAAGGCAGGCTTTACACAATTAACTCTGAAATAAGTAGAGCTTCACAGCTACCGGAAAATTCTCAGCTTTGTCGCTATCACTGGGACGTCGCACGAAGACAAAACGTGCGATGTTCGTGCCCCAAACCAGAAAACTTTCAGCATTCGCGGCTGAGCACAAATAAAATACCACACCGATTTCACGCTCTATTTGACGAGGTTGGTGCTAAGATGTCTGGATATCGTCCAGGAACAAGGTGGTGCAACCTTTGCAAACAAACTGCAGACGATGAATTTAAAGATCACCCACTGTACGTCTCAGCAGCGCGAGCAAAAGAAGTAAGTAGAATCTCTCAGACACATTCTAGATCTTTTACGGCTTCGCAAGTAGAACAGAAACATAAAGCTTATATGTTTTTGTTTTAAATTTAATTGAGAAAACCTATTGTGTGAAGAAATCAAATATTTCAACTAAAAAAACTTTTGTCACACAACTCAGGCCTTGTGCATTGTTTACAAATGTATTCGTTCTGATGGACGAACGTACGCCAAACGAAATGACGAACTACTAAAAGAGAATTCAAAGAGGAAATATCGAATATATATTATATCTATATATATATATATGTGTGTGTGTGTGTATACAGGTTTTGTTTAATATATGGATCCGGACATGAACAACTGGCATTTTGTTTGCAGTGTGACAAAGAAAGTGTTACGTGTGACGATCAAGAGCAAGGGAAAAACCCCAACACCAGTGGAGTACTTTCAAGTCCCCTTCAGTTAAAAAAGGTCCAACTCTTTCCAAAAATATGTTTTAAGCATTTTAAAACAAACTTTAGGAACGATAAAAACACTCAAAGCGTGTAAATTTGTACCAATTGGTACTAAAAAGCATCAACTACACAACAGAAAATAATATTAAAGATAATTTTACTTATATAGTAAATACTAATTGTTGCACGCTTTTAATGTTTGTATTGTTATTTCTATTGAAAACTGTCTTTTCTCCATTTACTTTCTGATTTTAGGGAAAATTTAAAACTGATTAAGACTGGGCCTGCATTGTTTTCAGGGATTGATTGGGCTTTTCTTTTACAGATATGGCAGTTTACTGGCTCCCCTATTTTACATCTTCATGACAGCTTGCAAGACAGTGAAACTCAAACTAACAATACTTCTGGGAACCTACAAAAAACTAAAATTCTTTTTGAAAACCTTTTCACAAGGCTAAATGCACTTGCTGACATTTGTGGGATCAAACTTTGGCATAAAGAGGGGAGGGTTACCATAGATAGAGACACTTGGGAAAGAATAAATCAGGCGTTGGAAAAAGAAAATACTGTTGGTAATTATGTTTCTTACTATACATGCATAAAAATAATTCCCATAATGGTTATGATTAGAATAGATGTCAGAAACCAAATTAACTATCCACGGCAAAATTATTTCATGGCTCTAGCAACTGAAATGGATTGAAACCACTACCACATTTAATAACAGCTACTTGTACATGATTTTTGTAGGTATATAAAAGTTTTTAAATTTAAGTTATGAAATGTGAAACATGTGGGGCATGTTCTTTTATATGTAATGTAAACACACTGAGAGCTATAGAGCACAAGATAAACAAGCTTAGAAGACAAAAAAATTTAAAATTAGTTTGACATTAAATTGAAGTAGTGAAGGTAACCATTCATTTTTGTAAAGCAATACACCACCAAACTTGTGCTTGTGCCAATAAGATATTTTCAATTTGTGTTCTCATATGATACAGTATGATCTTTTTATGCCATTTTGTTTTTGACTTGTTCATAGCATCATCATTAAGTATAACTCTATCAATGTTGTTCTATGTAGATAACTCATTTGACAGTCTGGTAGCTCAATTTCAACTTGCTCTTTATCACCACTACACCATCGAAGAAGGAGTACCATTATATAATCCAGTGCTGATGTGTGACTTTGCTGAAGAATATGCACCGGGACTATATGACATGGTTTTCAACGCTATTTCAAGGTCTGACAGTAGACTGACTAAAGAGCGTGATGAGTTACAACACCAGCGTACTGTGGTTATTCTTCATACTCTTGCATATTTCAGGTACAGTTTGTGTAGAAATTCAAGAAATAAATACAGTAATATTTCAAACATTGTAATCTCTACAATGTAGCCATTTATTATTATAATGATCATTTCTTGGTAGGTCTCAAAAGACATCTCAATTCCAAAAAGACTCTGGACTGTATTTACATCACCAAGGTGCTTCTAGATCAGCAATGAATAGTGGACCTGTGTTAGGGTATAGCATTGCTCCTAGGACACATGACAGGCATTCTTCAAAAATAAGAACAAAACACCCAGAAGTTCTGGCAACAAGATTACAGACAGCATTAACTGTATGTCCAAAACACTTTTCAACTCATGTTTTTCCTCTTGACAATTGGTGATTATATTTTTCATTTACTCATGCAGGAGAAGCAACTTGTGATCAACCTCCTAGATGACTTCCACAACATTTACACCATCCAGCTTCCAACAAGTGTTAAACTTTCGTCAGCAGTTCACATGGCATCAAGCTTGCTGGATATCCACACATCTGTAAATGCCATTCCATTCATACGCACCAAAGACAGGCACAGTCTTGTTGAGTTAAAGTCATTAAATGGAAGCTCTTATTTCTGCAGAGGTGGAATTGTACTACAATATGTCACCAATTTATTAAAAAGTTACACTTCTTCTATGAAAAACACATTTCTGTCCACCTTGCCACAACATTTGCAATCAATTTCTTCAAACAACCTAAGAAAACAAATCAAAGAATTCAGGTAAGTAATTAGTTATAATGATTGTTATTGCTTCTATGCAGTTATTACATTAGTGTATATAATGTTTTGAGACTGTTCTGCAAATTTTCCTACTCTTTCTACAATCTCCCTTTCCTGGTCAAAAGTTGACAACAATAGAATTGATCAGCATAACAAAAACACACCAGGATAAACATGAAATATTAAGAACAGTCTCACTTGAGGAGCACGGAGCCATAGTGATGACAATATTGTTTCTGCTGGCTGATCTAATAATTTGGCAGTGGAGTCTCAAAACATTTTGGTACAGGTTTGCTAATAATATGAAAATTGAATGTACATTATACAACAAGCAGGTTTTAATAGCTTCCCCTGCTGATCAATTTCTTGTTGTTGTTGTTCTAGGGTTTATTCTGACATGTCTCACGACGAACTTCAAACTCTTGATTCGTGTTTTTTGATTGATGAATTTGAGCATCAGTTGAAGAGCATGGAAAATTATAAGGAAGCCATTCAACACTCCCTTTCTTTGTGTCCTCAACTGGTCAATTATCTCAATTCCTTTGTTGTCCCAATGCCTGGTGACTGGCCTACATGGTACTTCACCAAGAAAATAATAGCACAAGAAGAAAATGAATCTTCTCCAGTACTATCATTAATTCCTGAGCAAGGACCTTTTCATGTCGCACTGAATATGAATGAAGATGTGATCAAAGTATACAATTTTTTCTTTTCTGATATATATGAAAAGGTTTTTGAAACACAGATGCCAAAGAAACTGAAACCCTTAAGAGCTTATGTCCTGCTAGTAGCTGTTTACTTTGGTTGGCTTCACATTCGCAAGAAGGTGATAGCCAAATTCAAAATTTGCAAAGACATGGAATATGTTTCCATACTGCACATTCTTGAAGAAGTTGTACCAATGGCACTTTTCCACTATCCAGTTTTATTCAGATCAGGAAACCTTGGCAATTACATTCCCTTGATGGTACGCATAGCTATTCTATTTATTATATGGGGACGTCACCATTATGACAGAGCCACATTATCGATGTTGAGTGACCTATGCCATCAGAAATCCAATTTCTCAGAATATTACAGGCTTAAGCAAAAGTTTCTCTCTCTGATAAGTGAGAAAAAAGTTGAAATATGGCATTCTGTACTAAGATCAGTCATCCAACCACAGAACAATGCTAATGAAATAAGGAATGCTGCTATCTCTATTGCCCAATCCAAGTCCAATAAAGCCTTTTTCCAAGCATTTACAAGACCATATAAAAGAGGCCTATGTGATCAAGATTTCAGACTCATCAGTGGGAAAACAGCAGAACTCCTCCTTGAATTATTTAAAAAGATTGCTGGTAATATAGGAAAATCTAAACAGGTATAGTTTGATACTACTATACTGTCTTAATCTAGATTGCCTTCCCAGTAAATGTTAGGGGAAGTCCACGAAAACAGTATAAAACATATCAACTTGCACTGTGATTTAAAAACTCTGGTAAATACAAAGTACTTGAAAGCAACAGCTTAAACAGCTTGCTGTGCATGCATATGTGTGCAGGCATCTTCTTATAAAGAAACATGGGTGCATATTATTTTAAAATTACTAAATATTTTTGCACTTTAGATTCCAAGGGAAACAAACAAGGAAGGAACAAAATACAAAGGAAAAGCCAAATACCACCTGGCTTCATTTAACACTACAGTAAAATCAACTGCTTTACCTCTGGGGTATAAATCTGAAGACAAGAGAAAACTAGGCAGCCCAAGTCTTTTACCTGACATCAGCAAATTCTGTGACAACCAACTTTGTAACATTAAAAATCATCAAACCGTACAACATATGGTTTGTGGCCACACTTATCATGCTGAATGTTGTGACAGATGTACAAATTGTGAAACCTTTCTTGTACAAACTGCAGGTACTCTTTCTGACGCTTTCAATAAATCCCTCTTGGAAAAGACGACAGATTCATCAACAACAACTTCTGCCCAAGAAGAAGTACTACTAGAGGATGTAAACCTGAATACTAACATTCATCAACGTGATCCTGAATTTTATAATTCTTTAGAGTTCCAGCAGCAAATCGATTCTGTTCTAGACAGCTTTGATGTTCCACAACCTGATCACTTTCAACAGCAATCGATGAATACATCTAGAGGTACAAGTAATTCAACCAGTTCTGCACAGCCTCAGGCTGAAAACCATTTCAATATTCAAATTTCACTACAAAGAAGAAATGGATTTCATTTGTATTATTTTCCTGGCTTTCTATCACAGTCTACCCTCAACAATAGACAAGGTTCTAATGCATGTACATTCATCTCTCTGCTTCTTTGTAAATCATTCATGACAAACAGGAACAATCTTCTTTTTAATCCCAATGTCTGTACTCTCCCATCAAGTTGGTTTGGTCAAATGGCTCTTCAAATTGTCAAGGGGAACCAAATTCACGACAGAGTCACAGGTCAACAACCAATTAATTTTTCAGTAACTGAAGCCATCCCTCATGTCAGACAGCAGCTTGGGAATATAACAGTGGAAGAATCTTTGGATTTGGAATTCTGCCTACAAAATCCGAATGTGCCACACTCATCTGTAGGTTTCTACTTGCAAAGATTGACTCATGAACCAAATGTAGCTGCTGTTGTAATAATTAATGAGCAAACTGTATCATTTGTTGGTTCTGGTCAAGGAATTATTATCATGGACAGTCACAAACATGGCAATTATGGGGCTCTAGTTGGCCAGTCAGACATCGCACACAAAGAGGAGTTCTTGAATTGCTTGAAAACAATCTTGAGCCCACAGATCAACCTGTGTACCCTGACTTTTATTCAGTTTCAATGAATATCCATATCCACGGAAAGTAGATAGTTTCTCTTGCTAGAAATATATTTTTCACGTCACACAAGAAAGCTAATACTGCGCGATTCGGTTGAGTGTGGCGCGCGACAAGAGTTTTATCGATTTTGAAAGCTACTAAAATATCTGTAGTCAGTTGCATTCAAGGATGTAGAATATGCAGATTCTTAGCCTTAGCAAATAGGAGGAAGTGACCTTCAAAACCCAAACAAAAAATCTAATGAGATATCAATGGCTAATGATGTGAAGATTCGAAAAAGTTCGTCGCGAGTTTTCAGAGTTTTAACCAAATAGGAAGCGTGTATTACAAAACAATCGTTTGTTCTCATTACTGATTGCCTATTTAACTTACCAAATATATCCTTGATCTTCTATCTTGACATATGAATGTTTGGTTCCACGATTTTTCCTTGTTAAAGTTTTATATTTGAACAATTATAATAAATATCGGCAACCACATGTTCTTTTTCGAACGCCATTTTGTTTTCAGGGTTCACGCATGCGCGTTGCGTTTGACCGCGGTGTTGACGTATGTACGTATGTACGTACGTACGGACACTGGGCTTCCTGTGTCGGTCCATGAAAAATCAGCTCGATGGGTTACCATTTTTTCTTAGGTATGGTGCTCCGCTCGCGCGGGCCTTCGGCCCGCGCGGGAGCTCCGCTATAAATTATATGCACGCGCTGTCTAATATTCCTATTAATAATGGCGTCGGCCCCAGACAGCGTTGTTTTAATAACTTGGATTCTAGAATACTTGATCCTATAACTCTTTTTTGTCGTCAAATATACGATTCTTTGAGTTTTTCCCTCAGACCGTGACTGACTAACAACTGCTTGCTTTTCTGCCAAGTTCTCTGGTAAACAAACACGAGAGTATTACATATTTATGCAGCTGGAGATCTGTTGCCCCTAGGCCACGTGGGGTTTTCGTTCTAGAACCTTTGATCAAGTGTTCCATTTATCTCAATCGAAAGTACTGCTAGGGTATACTTCATATCACAATGTAGGTCTGGAGTTAAGCTACGTTGATTTAAGTTATCGTTCTGAAGGATTCAGACTTGCGTGCAAGTATTTCACATATTGATATGCTCCGATAGTCTTCACAGCATGAACGAGATGTCAGACTGACCATCATAACATCACTTAAACTAGTGTACAATTATACACCTAAAGGCTAAAACCAAATAACTGGTAATATATATATCAATGTATTTTGAAAGTCAGACATTGATCGTGATTTCAATGCGTCCAATATAACTGAGAGTACCACAAGGGTCTATTTTGGGCCCATGCACTAGAATTTTGTACAGTCAGCCAAAAACATTCGACTGCAACTACACTATATAGCTACGCGTTCCTTTTAAGATTCGATTTGTACATGTTTTCTGAAGAGTCTGTCAGACTTTTAGAAATGGACAGAATACTAAATAAGAATTTACTTTCTGGCAGACATCTGCTAAAATTGCAATTTAATTTCCTCTAACTTTTAGAAATGGTCAAGAAATTCAAGAAATTCAGTTGCGCCTTTTGCATTAAAAGTCAGACAGAATTATTTGTAGACAAAACAGGGCATGAATTTGCATGACAAGCCTATACAGGTCGAAACGACTAAACCAATTAATGACAACTCTTAACTTGCAGAGGCCTATTACTGACTTCTGTGCGCTATGCGCTAACCTGAGGCTAATTCCCATAAGTCATATTTGCAGCCCATGGTTACCACTCACGGGAAACAACGTAATTAAGGTGTCCGTTTAGAGGGGGAGTTCGATTAAAGATTTTTAAAATCTCAGCGCAGTTTACTATACATTCTAAAGAAATTTCATCACTGGGTGGCCTGTGGCAACAAGGAAAGAAAGAGAACCGAGAATGGAAGAACTTACGTAGCACGCAGTTGGTGTAATATATATTCATAAAAATATAATGAATAACACATAAAACAATAGATAGAACGACAATAGAATACAATAGATTCTATGAATATATTACATGAACTGGGTGCTATGTAGGTTTTCCCAACCGAGGACAATATGGGCCACACAGGAAGCCCATTTCGCGAGTTCACACCGTCTGGAGGACTGTTATTTCGGAATTGCGGGAGCGGAATCATGCGGCTTTTTTAGAGGACACATGCACTTTTAAAAATTCATCTGGAGATATTATTCAGTGAAATACCGGCACATAAGAGATGATTAAAAATGAAAAGGCGTCCTCGTAAATTAAAGCATTCTGATAGTTGTAGTCAAATGACGCCATCTTGCAAGTGGCCTATTAGGCGAAAACTAAGCAAATATGCAAAAGCATACGGCATTTCCAACAGGACTGAGTACATTATAACTAACAGTTAGGGCTCCTGCTTTCCACCGGTGTGAGCTAAGAAGAAGGCTCAATTTTCAAAAGGCAACAGTAGCTAAATCCGTTAGACGGTGCGGGATGATATTTACCTTGGGTCCCTGCCCCCTTTTCTCCCATGCCAAGTCGTGTGCCCTTCAAGGGGACCAAAAGGAAAAAGGACAGTTTTTAGTTTTAGAGCCAAATCCTTTGCAATTGGTCATTCAGAACACAAAATGCACTTCAATCAAGAAACATTGAAATCATCTTTAGTCAATCATGCATATTAACTGAGAATCAACCAAAATCAAAAGTTGATATAAGCAACGTTCTAAAAGTTTAAATTAAGATCGATCGAGTATACACATTATTTGCCACAATTCCTGAGCAAACAACAACAACAGCATCATCAACAACAACAAAACAGATATTTACAATTTGATTGCGTTTTATGCTAGAATCTATTTATCTTATTTTGCGAATAAATTAACTGTCCAATTTCTTTTAGTTTAATTCATATGATTAGTCTCTTTAATATGGCGGACAATGTTCTGTTGCAAACATAAAGCTTCTTCAGTTCGGTTGTAGACAACTACCAGTGGACATCAGTCACAGCTTGGTTCGCCATCAGCTACCTTTTCTGTGGCCATTTTGAATTCGTCACAAGTGATGTTCTGATCTGAGTTACGGTCCATGTTTTCAAACATCTCACGAGTACCTTCTTGGGTCCAGTTCAGTGCATCAGCAAACTCCTCATTGGTTATCTTGCCATCATGGTTGCTGTCGTAAGTTGAGAATTTTGAAGACAGCCTTGACACATTCTCTTGTTCTTCTGAAAGAGATCTTTTCTTATCGCTTCTGCAAGGGTTCGTACATATGTCGTGACAATATTTCTCGACGGAGCAATAGCGCCGGCCAGGGCGACAAACTACCATCGGGAAGCACTCACGCTTGCACTGGGGTGTGCACTGTATAGTGGGAATAGGCTTAGTAGGACTACCACATACCAATCCTGCTGCAACAACTACCATCAAAATAACAGACTTGAGGATCATTTCGTAATATTGAACCGTCGACAAAGTTTCCCGATTACAACACCATACGGAGCTATAGAAACAACCAGAGTGGCTTACCAATGGCAAGATCTCTAGAGTTATAGGTTTCTTACAAGGAAGTAGACTACCATAAATGGGGTGTCAACGAATAAGGAAGTCCCTAAACTGTCATCTGTCATTGGCGAGCTAAGCATGTTGTGGCAAGACCTCTAGCTCAATAATTTTTGACAAGGAAGTATATAAACAATTAAATTGGGCTTCAACAATTAAGGAATTGGAAGTTCCTTAACTGCGATCTACTATTGCGCGCGAGCGAAACGTATGACCTCTTTTAATGCAACGGTGAGATGGCGAAAACAGTTTATCAGGTTATTTTTAGAACAGATTCCCCGTGAACAATATATTTCGGGTCCCCTTCGGTAAAATCACATTTCAAGTTTCAAGTTTAATTTACAAGTTTATTTCTTTTTTGCCATATTCACAGAAATATGTATAATTTAAAACAAAAGATTATAAAGAATGAGCTTTTCTCACCCCTTGCATGCGTGACATTTTAATTTTTTATCCAAAAGCAACAGATATATAATATTTGAAAAGAGCACACCAAAGGTATAGCAAACATTGAAATTTTGAGGTAGTTTAGATGAATAGCGCCAAAGTTGTGGACGTTAAAGTTTGTGCTTTTTTTATAGAAACATTCGATGGAGGGCAACAGTTTGGATTTGATTAATGAAAATGAAGCAATTCTTGTTACCCCAAATTTCTTTTCGGTCGTGCAATCACCAATCGCCGATTACCATTCGCCATTCGCCGTCAACCTTTTTACTCGGGCCCAGGCCGTAGGCCGGCACGAGTCTAGGTTTTCTAGTCCAAGAAAATGGCGCAGCTTTAATGTAGAATTGTTCAATTATTTCATGTAAAAAAAGTGTAAAGTAAAATGTTGAATTCAATTGTATTTCTCGTGTGTGTTATTAATTTATTAGTTTTATAAGTAAAAGTCGTATCCAGGTTACGGTATGGTATAGGGGGTATTTTTGGTGTTTTTCATTTTTGTACTTAAGTGTTTTCTTTCACTTTTTGGGACCTAGAGCAAACAGTGTTGCTGAAAATAATGCTGAATTACGATTTTATTATGATATGGCGATCGCGCAGGAGGCTAATATACCTCTGTTACAATAAACGGTAGAAATAGCGCACAAATACACTGGCCTCCAACAATTTGCTTTATTTGAGGGTCCAGATGACAGATATGTTCCAATGTACAATGCATCAGCAATTCAATCCAATATATTTGAATTGGTTGGTAAAATGATCAGTTATCTGATTGTGCATTATGATTGCCCTTTACCCTGTATTAGCCCAGTCTTCCTTCGGCATACTATACAAACGACTTGGCACTTAAACGTTTCGCCATGCACTGCACGACATGACTGAGTATTGTTGGCCACCCCATTTCGATCGCGCCCCAGAGGTGTCTCCTGGCCAGAGATTGCGCCAATCGTATTCACTTTCCACTGGAGGATTTAGACTACTTCTCGCTCTATAGGGACCGAGGGCTCCGAAGACTTGACCACGAGGGCGCTGAATGGAGTGTCGATTTCTCAACAATGCTGCAGTAGAAAGTGAATACGATTAGCGCAAACTCTGGCCAGGAGACACCTCTGGGGCACGATGGAAAAGTTGTGGCCAACGCGGAGACGGAACCTTGCGAAAATTTGCGCGACAATGGCCGCCCATTGGTACGGCGTTCGTGGTCAAGTCTTCGGAGCCCTCGGTCCCTATAGAGCCATACCTTTCGATCGTGCCCCAGAGGTTTCTCATGGCCAGAGATTGCGCCAATCGTAATCACTTTCTACTGCAGCATTGTTGAGAAATCGACACTCCATTCAGCGCCTTCGTTGTCAAGTCTTCGGAGCCCTCGGTCCCTATAGAGCCATACCTTTCGATCGTGCCCCAGAGGTTTCTCCTGGCCAGAGATTGCGCCAATCGTAATCACTTTCTACTGCAGCATTGTTGAGAAATCGACACTTCATTCAGCGCCTTCGTTGTCAAGTCTTCGGAGCCCTCGGTCCCTATAGAGCCATACCTTTCGATCGTGACCCAGAGGTTTCTCCTGGCCAGAGATTGCGCCAATCGTAATTACTTTCTACTGCAGCATTGTTGAGAAATCGACACTTCATTCAGCGCCTTCGCTGTCAAGTCTTCGGAGCCCTCGGTCCCTATAGAGACAATAAGCGGCCATTGTCGCGCAAATTTTCGCAAGGTTCCGTCTCCGCGTTGGCCACGCCTTTTCGATGTTGAAACAAATGTTGAAGTCGTTTGCACGGAACTGCAACAATAAAGATAGCGGAAATCAGTTTTTCTTAGGGGGTGTTTACATGGCACTAGGATCATCCTAGCAGGCGAATCATCCTACCTGCCATACATTTACTGCATTCTGTTAACATGGAAATTTGTCTTCACTTCGGGTACTAGGATCATCCTACTACTAGGATCATTCTGTCTCGCCGGTACGAATATCCTAGCACTAGGAGTATGTTTCGCTCATGTAAACGAAAAAAGTAGAGATACTTCGCCAACTAGTATTAGGAAACGCCAATGTTGCATTGGGGCCACTGTGGTAGTTCGGGTGGTCTAGGACGAGCAATCACTAGCTCATTTCTTTGAACTCTGCTACTCTGCTTCGGGCTGCTTCGGGCATGTAAACTAAACGTAAAAGTTGGTTCGCCTGCTAGGATGATCCTAGCGCCATGTAAACACCCCCTTAAATATCGCTCGAATTCGAGCAGCTCTAGGCAAGTGACTCTGGTAATAAACTACACATCAAAGCAAAGAAAAGATGACACAATTCAAATTAAACTTTTTTACCATGCAAGCCGATTTCGAATTAATCACAAAATTCGCTCTGAAAAAGCCGGCCAGTTTTACGCGATTATTCGAAATCGACTTGATAAAAAAGTTTGAATTGTGTCCTATTTTCTTTGCTTTGGTGTATAGTTTATTGCTAATACTGTCTCTTCTCTAGAGCTGCTCGAATTCGAGCGCGGCTCACTATACTGAGTTTTAATTAAGGAAATTCGTACCAACAAGGAAACAACTATTATAGCTAAAACAGATTAATACTTTGACACCCGTTCAGAAAACCATATGTGACAGTTCATGAATCAGGAAACTGTTTTGCTCGAAAGGTCACGGTCAGCTTTAACGTCATTTTTCCAATAAATAAATAAAAACGCACGTTCTCAATTCGATTCACGGTGAATTGTTTTTAAGCTAGCTCATTTTAAAGAAATTCCACATCTTCACCTTTCATTTGGCAAAGAACGAAAAAATTCTGCACTACAGAATCTAAAATATTTCAAAATTTCGATTTTACGAAATAAAATTCTGTAGTGCCAATTTTTTTCATATTTCGTCAACTACTGTAGCTCTACATTAGAATAAAGTTAACAAATTATGAAAGGATTTTACTGTTTAGTTTTGGAGAATTTTGCCCAAAACGATCTACCGCGCAGCATGCAAAATAAAAATTCTGCAAGTTCCAGTGTTGCGCATGCTCATAATTTTGAGCGTTAAGAAAAACTCATTTCCACGATCTTAGTTTGTTGTTTCCAAGGGAACGCTGATATCAAGCGGACCTTCACACCATTCGAAACTTTCGCGGATATTTATTTTTAGAACAATTCAGTGATGGTAATAGTTTTGTTTATCGAAGTAACAATATTTGTCGAAGTAACAATATTTGTAATGTGATCATCCCGGGTGGATGTAGTCCTGTACTGCACTTTGATGTTCTTCACATCTGATATTAAACGATCGATATCTTGTATTATATACATAGGTTGCCTCACAGTCATTGCATGCATATAGCACCAGCACCAAGTCGATCGTTTGGGCTATCACCATCTTAATTTGACCTTAGTCAGAACCTGACGTAGTGTAGATATGGGTCGATGAGCCACACGAATGTTTGATATGGTCTCTGACGTGCCTTTGATGTAGGGCAGTGAAATAAAGGCTTTAGTATCCGTGTCAACAAGATTATCTTTAGGTCTACTCGGTCTTCACTGCCCTACATCAAAGGCACGTCAGAGACGATATCACGTACATTGCAGCCACACAACATTCGTGTGGCTCATTGACTCTTTGGGGAGACTGGTAGATCGTTCAAAACTTTTTAACGATCTACCAGTCTCCCCAAAGTTAAGGGTCAATGAGCCACACGAACCGGAGCAGATGTGAAGAACATCAAAGTGCAGTAAGAAAACAGGATAATCGCAATAACATCGCCATGCATCATAACAAGACTGGCCATTCGCTTAACTGGGAATCTGGTAAATGTCTTTCTTATTGTAATAGAAAGCAACGCCTCGTGCTGGAGAGTTGGTTTACAAAACTTGAGCAAAATCCACTCAACTGCTCAATTAAACTACCCACGCCATACAACAGGCTTGTAAACAAAAAGGTGAAGCGACGCCGAGTCAGCGACGCAAACAACTTACACCACTCCCTTGTTATCTTGATCCACCGTTTGTTTACTGTGGCAGTATAAGTAAGACCCACACCTGACTTTTTCTTTAGTCACTTGACTCACTTGCCTCTGAAGATGACTTCCGCTCAGGTTGTCGAAACGTCAGTCACAACCAAAACAGTCCTTCTCAGGACTACATCCACCCGGATGAATCAAACAAAATATTGTTGCCTCGATAAATATGTATCCACCTGGGTTCAGACCTTTCTTTACAATACGTAATGGTTTTATCGAGCGCTGAAACGTCCATGTTATTTTTTGTAAAAAGTACCTTTGTAAATGAGGTAATTATTGTTAGTGGCAAGAATTGGCATAAATAAGCCACTGCAGGACAGAGAATGGAACTCCAGATACTCGTCCTGATTACAAGAGAGTAAGTTCAACCGTAAATAACAGCCAAAACTTTGCGAAATCATGAAAATTGTTATAAAGGTAAGTATGTTTAATTGTTGTTGTTGTCGTCGTCGTAAAATATGTCATCTCCATACTCGGCATTTCCAAGCAGTACTGACATTTTTCCTAAGACAATCGGAATATCTTATTGGTGTTCGAAACACTGAACTACACTTGCGGTTACAAAATATTTAGAATTTACAGTTAATGGCGCTAAATGCTTATTCATGAGTGATTTTTGTCATGACAACAGAGCAATGAGCTGCAGGAAAGTAATTTACGGGCATGCAGAAACTAAGAAGAAAGAGTGTAAAAAGACAAAACATGACGAGTAACTGAATACGATCAAAAACATAATGAGGTCACCATGAGCATTTTTTAGAAAAAAATCATACTTTTAATATTTAATTATAGAAATATTCTGTTGCCTGAATTACTCGATCGACGAATGAGACCAGAGAGATTTTGTATGGATGCACCTGCACAACCTCGGATTCTGATTGGCCAATTAAGGATCAATGAACAATTAACTGGCTGGTTTTTCGGTACTGTTACCAGAGAACAAATCGAGTAACTAATCGATATTTCTAATAATGAGTTTATGTCCAAAGAGATAGAGTTGACAGCTAGGAAATGTTTTTAATTAATTTGTGCTATGAGAAATAAACTGAACTGACATTTAGAAATGTTTGTAATTAATCGCTGACTTTTTACTGACTTAAATGGAACTACCAATTCGTTAATTTCAGTCCTTGAAGTTACACGATAACATGAACAGGAACCTTGAGGTAGACTTTCTGTCTCTTGTTTGACATAAATTAAGTTATAATAGTTGTTTGTTCACACGATTGTTAAAGCAGTCCCACCGACTTCTGCATATGCACCTGAATACGCCCTAGTCAACTTTTATTATAGATTTCTTTCTTATTTCGATCTTCCTTTGAAATATCTTTGGACTAGCTTGTAGCCCTTTACTTTTGTCACCTATTTCTATAATCTGTTCTTTGACTAGCTTTTCTCTATGAGTGATCTTTGATTTAGACTCGGAATACTTATTTGAGAAGATATATTCTCCTAGTTTCGACCACTGAATTAGTTTCAGTTTCAGTTTATTTAGTGCTGATTTAGCATGGCTAATCCTAGTACTGTCGGTCAAGCGATATAATACAAATGATGATTGTCTAATAGAATGGACGACATTCTGCAGTAACTTCATTTTTTAATGCCTATACAGACATCATCAGTGTTTCGGTAGTGTGGATGAACAAAGCATGACCGGTTCATATACGTCCTTTTGATAATCAATTTACAAGCGGAATGTTGACAATGCGGAAGTTTACCAATAGTTGACAATATTGTATGATTACATGACATTGTATAGCCGTGTCAAGAGAGCATAAATATTTATGCTCTCTTGATAGTGTTTGTACGAATCACTAGCATAAAATAGGTAGTTTAGTTTCTCAATAATCAAATCATTTGGAAAACAGATTATTAAATCAACTTTTTGTTTACTTAGGATGTCCTTTCTTAATAATGCTTTAAAGCTATGAATATCTTTGGATTCCCCAAGTGTTTTAGGTATATTCCAGTCCTTATTGAACGCACGGTAAAACTACGGCCGCCCTCTGTAACATTCTTATATATTGGGCACCTTAAATTTAAATTACTAGTGTTCCTGTTATGAATATCTGAGCTTGTTTCCAATATATCGTTCATATATTTAGAAGTGTTCCTCTTGATTCTCTTATAAACCAGTGAGCATCTGTTGATGTATGAGTCTTGGTAGCCAAATGGGATCTAATTACTCGGGCTACCTGTGGTAGCTCGAGTCTAGGTTTACCTTTTCGGTCTATCTATCAATCTATCAATCTATCAACGTCGCAAATCGGCAAATTACCCAGAAGCCTTTGGGGTACACTGTTGACCACGAGGCTTCCTGTGGTCGCGAGAGATTGAAAACAAAATGGCGGACGCTATGAATTCGGAATTTTTCGAACTATTGGCTTTTAATCTCAATATACTTTGCTTTAATCGTTAATATCGAATTCTCGAATTTAGTGATGACCTTCTTACCAGCTGTTGTAATCAACTTAGAGTCTATAATGTCTTGATCGCCCAAGAACACGAGACAGATCGATTTGTGGCAGCGAACTTCACTTGAGGACAGACATGTAAGACACGGAGATATTGTCTTTAATTAGATCAGTAGTTTGTTTTATAAATTAATAATATTTCACCACTGCTTGCACATAATATTTGCTTACACGGTGTCTACAGTCATGCTCTTCCTGAGAGCCGTGTTAAAAACGAACTAATTAACTAACAATATCTACAATGTTTATTTAACTAGAAAGCCAAGGAGATTCTTGCCTTTGCGTAATAAGGTGACTAACGTGTATTCAATAATTAAGCCAGGAAACAGGAATTAGTAAATGGTGCAAAATTACACCAAATAAACAATGGAAAACAAATGATTTTTTATTATTAACTTATAAATATTTAGTGCAATCTGTATTTTGTACAAATATGTCATGATTTAATATTGAATGCACTTTATTGTCAATCATGCTCAATGCTAGCAGATAAAAATATAGTGATGGATAATCATGGAAATGATAGTAATGTTTATGAGACCTTATATTAGCAACAATTGAAGAATTATACAATGTACAATATGATATTTGTACAATGTACAAAATGATATTTTCAATCAATGAAAAGTGATACTCAACCACAAATTTGTACAAGCTTTGTGCAACCATGTTCACAGAAACAAGATAAAGTGGACTGAATTGAAGATATTACTGTATGTAGTAGTATCAGATTGATGTGCATGGAGGAGCTATATATGGTATCGGTACTGAGCATATATTGTATGACATTACACTTCTTCAAATAAAGCCAGATCAGCAACTGACTACTGCTATAATTATTGATCTGCTCCATATTGAAAACATGGTAATACATGCATTGAAAAGTTGTGTTAAGAAACTGAAATGATTTCATAGAAAGGTAACTGTGGTACTTCTAGAATCTACCAATGTGACAACAGCAATATCAAAATCATTTTAACTTGGACATCAAAACAGTCTGCCACAGTTTGTAACTTTTGTTTCCATAAGTCAAAGTAAAAAAGTACAGAATAGAAATTTAAATTGTCTGAGCTATAATGTATTATCTATAGATCATATTGGACCATTTGGTAGGCATTTATAAAACAAAGCAGACTGTATACTGTATATGTCTGGTGTGATAAAAAGACCAGCAGTATATTAATAACCACCACGATGTGGTACAATTATGTACAAATTATGTGGTACAATTATGTACTTTCTCCCCAATATAATTTGTGTTCTACTCTGGGAGTACTTGTCATGCATTTTTGCAATCAAAAGACACTGACAAGTCAAACTGGTTTCCATCAACTTCTGTTATCCATTTCTCCCCAAGTACTATACACAGGTGTAGCCCGAGTGAACGCCTATTAGGCGTCTAGTTTAGCATATTAAATAGGTTCACAGATCTTGATTTGGGAGGTGCATCCAGAATTACTCTTGCTGCTCTCTTTTGAAGTCTTAAAATGTTGTTCAGAATAGCCTTGTTTGTAGATGACCAGACACTTGATCCATATAAAAGAGTGGGTTTGATTACTGCAGTGTAGTACAATTCCCGCTGTGGGCGTTTTAAAAAGGGGCTGATGTGCTTGAGAAGCCCAATTTTCTTAGATAGCTTTTTTCATAAAGTTTCAGTTTGTGCATCATAGTTCAAATCCTGGTCAATTTCAACACCAAGGAGCTGAGGACCCAAGTCAACAATGCTTTCGTCATTTTATTGGCTTCCATGAATTTGATTCATTTATATTTTGGCAATATTTAAATTCCAAAATGAACAGTAACGACATTAATTACTGCGAGTTGCGACATTATGTGAACTCGGATATCTAAACACCAGTGGTTTTTGTCCGGTTTATAAAACTAATACGAATATCCAACTTATAAAAACATTACACTTTTAATACTGAGCTGTTACAGATCGCCTAAAGACCATATAAAGAAGCACTCATGGTACCTCTTAGCTACGCATTTAAGAACTATTTCCTTTTCGCAGTCTTGAGATTTTGCCATTACTCTGGGTCCCCTATATCCCATTGCAAAATGAAATCACGCAAAAATATTTGGTCTTTTCACGCGTCACGGATAATTCAAAAACCTCTTTCACGTTGGCACAAAAAAAACAAAAGTTGCTTTCACATGGACGCAAAATAATAATTGCTTAATAAATCGTAACCGCTTAATAATAGTGTTTGCAGTGTTGCCTAATAGCGACCCTTTGAAACCAACCGATTGGCACAACTAATCGTTGACATGTCTGTATCATCAGTTACTCTTTCTGCAACTTACGTCAGAGGGCGTCCTCGGAGACCCAGGGCGTCAGCAAGGGGAAGGGGAGGGAAGGGAAAGAGGGGAAAAGGACGCCCTCTTTCCCTCTTTTCTTTCCCCTCCGCTACCCACTCCCCCCTTCCTCCGCCCTGGGTCCCCCCCCTTCCTCCGCCCTGGGTCTCCGAGGACGGTCAGAGGGCAATTCCCAAAATCACAGTTCGATTTTGTTCGATTGCCTTAATTAAAGTTCGATTTTCGAACGTTCGATTTTGTTCGATTGCTAACGCTTTGCTGTGCAGTACGATTGTCGAACCAATCGAAAATTAAATCAACCGAACGACTGGTGTTCGAATGAGTTCGATTGCCGAATGTTCGATTGACTACGTCGGGAATAAAGCCAGCTCGAACGGTACCAGCCCTGCTAAGACGTGTCCTCCTGTAACAGTACCGTAAATTTGATGGTATTGTCGTATGTCGCTATCAGTTTACTTAAACGTATTCGATTATGCCTTTCCTTTGGATGGTAGGGGGCAGCTATTGTAATAGTGACTACTTTCGATATATTGGGCTAGGAGTGACTGATCGCGCACAAACCAATTCAAAACGGTCTAGGAAAAATACATGAAAAAAAGTAATTAACATTATATTTCTCAGAACCTCGACTTTAATTGACCCTATTGTTTCTACCATTCATGTATCACATCGAAAGAGGGCTGTTCAAATCAAACAAAGTCGCGTCGATAACGAAGCCGTTTATATCCCATAAAGACGTCTACACATTTAGTAAAAAAAATGCGATGATCTAGATGCTGGCTAACCAGCAAGTCGAAGAGCATTATGGATATAGGGGAAAAACGAGTTGATTGATTTACGAAAAACCTTTCTCAAAAGTTTCAACTTTTTCAGGTAATCGTCAAAGCTATACTGATCATGGCGTTGTGCTTAAGCAGACGTTTTTCACAAGGACAAAACAGACAAATCTGTTATGAGGAAAGCTGCACTTTGAAGACTGTAACTATTCGTGGATCTATACAGAGCAAGTGCAAAGTCGTCAGCATCAACTGCCCAATGAAAGGGACCAGTAGTCGGTGCGTTAGTGTACCAGTATTCTACAATGGCATGGTTCGCAATATTTGTAGCTGTGAGGTCTGTAGTACGACTATAAAAAATTAGCCATTTTGGAATGCGGGACCGCGATGAATCATGGGACTGTTTCAGGCCCGGAAGGCACTTTTCAAAATTCACCTAAAGATACAACACAGTGTAACAAATATGAACGAAATTAGCAAAATAAAAAAATATGATAAGGATTATATAGATGTTTACAATCATTTACTTAATAGAGCAGATTTCGTATGAGTGTGAAACGTACCGCCCCGTGCCGTGACCGTGTCAGTGCCGTGTTGTCTACGTGGTGTGACCGTATATATCAGTGCCGTGTTGTCTATAGAGTCGTTTTCGTATGAGTGGGAAATTTACCGTACCGCGTATCGTAACTGTACCAGTAGAGCGGTTTTCGTATGAGTGGGAAACTGACCGTACCGTACCGTGACCGTGTCAGTACCGTAATGTCTATAAAAACATACGAAATTCCCGCCGTAACCGTATCGTATCGTAACCGTACAGTGTTCCCACTCATACGAAAACCACTCTAAAAATAGGCGGATATTATCCGCATGTGTCTACTGCCTTGAATTGTTTTGTCTTGCTATTTCTGAAGTAGTAGTGATTTTTGTCATAAAGAAAGGAAATTCAATCTAAACAAGAGCCAAAATGGCTTCTCGCTCTGACCGCTTTTTGGAATAAAATGTTTGAATTTTTCTGTGAATTTTTTATTTCTCTCACCGGCGTTTGAGCCTTAGCTTTGGTTTGGATTTCGAGAAGTGAACTTAGCTCAGTTGTGTGACATGAACCTGGGAGGGACGTGTTCAGTGTACATACATCAGTCCATAAGTCATATAAGTCCATAATTAAGTGGATTATTTTGGGGTTTTTTCCTGTTTTTAAAGGAGATTCTGTTTGATATACTTATGCTAAGATACTTTATTGACTTGAGGCACAAGGATATATTTGCAGTTACGTGATACTGATAAACAAATCAAAGGTCAAATTTTATATTCTCATTGTTAATGTCGTCGGTCACAGTGAAGATTACTATTTCTGGTATCGATGAAAACAATTTTGAGAGGTAACCGAGAACAAGAAAATATCATTATAAACAAATGCGTTAGTAAACTGCAATGGACAAAACGGTTTTTAGTTCACTGATGATGGCCATTTTCGGTGATCGCTTGTCTACTACTGATTCCCGGTACTGATTACTAATTTCTAAATATAATCTAAAAAGCTTGCCTATAAAGCTAGTTAAGCTTAGAAGCGAATTGCACAGACAGTGGGCGACAAATCTCATACTAGTAAGTAAATTGGACAAATTGTTCGACGTGAATCACACAAGTGCATGGCGTCACGAAAAAATGTCACTAAACAAAAAGTCCTAAGACAGCTTTGCAGACAAGAGTTGAGCACAATATGCAGAAAATAACTTGCCTTTCTTAGCTATTAATTATTCAATCAACATCTTCAGAGCTGATGAACAGGTACAACGGCCTAGCATTGTCATCAAGCACTGTATTTCTGGCGTTTGGCATATGGAACCAGAGTTACATTATTGGGCTTCCTGTGTTCTTCGTGACGGACGAACGAATGCTGACGATGATTTCCGAAGTTTTGACTTTTTGGCTTCCTGTGGTGTTACTTGCGGACTGACTTACAACCCGATGACAAAGTGGCTCCGCCTCTTCGAGGCAGTAGCCACAAAAACATTCGAAGTTCCTGCATGCCGTGACCGTGGCGTGACCGTGCGGTGCCCTTTTCACAATCATACGGAATCTTCTCTAATGCACAGCTGTTAATGTATACTTCTGCCTTTAGCCACTATCAAAAACGTTCGTGGTTTTGAAATATAAAAATACTATGATCCTAAGTACAAAAATTGATCATTGTAGCCCATAACTAAAACGACCTCTTACGATGTTTGTTTATTGATATATTGTCCATATACCTTGAGTAATATGGCTTGCACTACATACTTGTTACATTCAAACTAAAAGAAATGTATATTATAAGTTGGCTTGGGCTTAAGCAATATAAAGGGCGCATGTATCTGCACAAGAAAAGCGAGCTTAGGAACACGAGGCGTAGCCGGGTGTCTTTCTTGCTTTTTGATAACTTGTGTAGCCGTTGCTTCTCCCCACCCCTAGAAAGGCTAGTTCTTCGAATGCTCTACATCTTCCAGAGTGTTTATATCACGTGCAGAGACATAAGCGATCGTTTTAGTGGGAGCCTGTCCTATGATATAAACACGGTAGTCACCCAATCAACGTGCGCGCGTTATATCTCGTGTTTTATAAACCTCACTGTAAAACCAAGGCTCAGATTTCAGCCGTCGGGGTTTCGTGCGCCCGCGATACTCTCCTCCGTACATTATAATGGGTCCTATTGTATATAACATAATAATAATAATAGTATTTCGTTATATACAATAGGACCCATTATAATGTACCATATATGAAGGTATATATATATGTATGAAGGATACTACCCCCCCCCCCCACCCCCCGTGATGGGGATAAGTATGGCGGTCGCACGAAGCCCCGACGGCTGAATCTGAGCCTATGTAAAACCGCCAACGACTGTATTTCACAGAAAAGTGGAGAAAAATGGAATAGATTATTGAAAAACACGTCATCATATTTCATACATATAACGAGATGTGACAACGTTACATACACGTGCACGAATTATGGCCCGGACACACGGTGCAACATTTCCCGAAACTTTTGCTGAAACACCGCACGTAACACGGTTGTACCGCGTGTCTACCACTGAAACATCTCGTGCAATGTTGCGCACAACAGTTCTGGACAGTTGCAGAATTAGAACTCGATCCTACTTCTACGGCTGTTGCGCGCAACGTTTTCGCGACACATTAGAATGGGTGGACACACGCTGCAACATTGTGTTGCGCGCGATGTTTCAGCAAATGTTTCAAGAAATGTTGCACCGTGTGTCCGGGCCTTTACACGGCTGCGCCTTTGCAGATTTCATTTCACCATTAAAATGAACCTTGTCCCCGCTCTCAAGACAGCTACATGCAACGTTACAGGAAAACACTGTACCGTATGACATTCCCAAACCATTTACAATTGCTTCGTGTGTATGAGACTACCGTAATTAGGGAATCCCGAACTCTTTTCACCAACAAAATCATAAGAATTTAGCGAAGATTTATTAAATAAGTGACATTATTGCACTTTACAATAAAAAAACTTTTTGACTGAATATATTTTAGACATTTACCATTTAGAGTAGAAATATCTTTTAAATATAGTTTATAATTGACTAATTAAAATAGCCTTGTAGTAGTAACATTATAATTAACGCAAATATTTGTTAATATTATCACTAAATATTCACTTAAAGTAGCTATGCTTGAGCAATTGCAGTATACACAGACATGTATTGTTTGCATCACATATGTTGAATACATTAGCCAAATATTTATACTGTATCGCTTTAAGCTTCTACAGCAAATTGTTTACAAGGTAGGGTTTGGGTTGGATACCTAATATCATAGTATTACTTAAGAAATTTCTGCATGCAATTTGATTGGCTGAGAAGAGTGGTATTTCAGCTTAATTTTGAAATACCTATATGTGAAAATTACAGTTTCCATGGCAACTGCTTCCTTTTTTTCTTTCTTTCGCCTACAGCTTGTGAAATTTTGTTTAACAGTTTTCAAATATAACTCGTGGTATTTCATGACAAATATCACTACAAACCATGCTAAAAATCTATACTAATATTCACACATTCAAAATACTTTAACAATACATTCGAAGATTTAAACTTTGCAAAGAGAGGGCTCAAACTGAACTCGACCAAAAGGTCTGGTCCCAGTTGGACGAGTAGAGGATAGCTCTATCTGTTGGATAAAATCCTTGTCCAGTAGATAAATTCATTGAATATCGCCATGATATTGTACATTGGTGAAAGATTTATCAAACGGATTGCGCTCCCATTCCTTCGTGTAACTGCAGCCCGGGAGGAGGGGGGGGGGGGGGAGGAGGGACTCATATATATGTTTTGGTCATAATTGTCAGGGGTCAAAATAACAAGACTTGGTACCTTTTAGGGTACACACAGTCAGACGTTGTTTTACGTTTACAAAAGCGGTACCAGAATAAGATTTGATATTTTAATTGGTGCCTTTTGGCGGGAAAATGGCTTGTGCCATGCCAATAGACCTTTCCTGAGTTTGCATTACTGACCACATAACAATCAATCCACATCGAGGTTGGGCTTCTCAAATCCATACATTTTCTTTGTTTTTTCCACTCCAGCCTCGCTTTGAATCTATTGTTTCATGATCATTCAAGTGAATTTGGAAAAGGTCTATCAAGGGACCTTTTAGAAGCGAAAAAGAAAACAAGTTTTCCAAAGTCAAGCTCCAGATAAGTCAAACTCCAGTTGACCTTACCAGACCAAAATATATGGAGCCTCCCCTCCCTTGCCAAAAATTATTTTTTGTGCTGTTATTCAGTATTTTAGTTATTTATATTTTTGATATTCATTAACTGATAACTCCTTTAGCCTTGCCTACAGTCACAAATGCATCCACACATCTATCAATTTGTTCTGGAGTATGTGCTGCTGATATCTGAACTCTGATGCGAGCTGTGCCTGTAAATAATTTCACAATGGTTTGAGTGCTCTGTAAATATCATGGCTGTACCTGGCTATTTGGTATGCAATCAGAGTTGGTCCCAGGATCCCAGGATTATTCTTCAGAAGGGAGTGCAGCTGTATAGAAATCGGAAACCATCCAGAGGGATCCGGGGGATAATTTTGGAAAATTATTGGTAAGGAAAGGCCCAAAGTCATCTAAGTTATCTAATACAGTGCCTCACGGTTCATGGGAATTTAAAGCTGCTGTGTTGAGCTTGACATGATTAGAATGTAGCCCAAATACATGGAATGTGGGGAGGATGGGTTCCAGGGGCTGTAGCCCCCCAGTATCTAGAAATCTTTTGTGATATGCCTACTCCAGTCTCATGTTTGTAGTTTCAGCACTTGATTAACCCCTCCTAATTCCCCCAAATTCCCACTCCCAAACAAAATTCCCTTTGTGGTCCCTGAAACAAAGGAACATCAGTTTCAATAAAAAATACACTACCTCTTTGTACAGTAGGGAAGGTCATTCCAATAACATAAATTCCATGCTCTATAAAAGAAAACAGTGTAATCAAGTCAAGGCTCAAGCTGAACAAAGAGTTGATAGTACTATGGGTTAGATAATCCTGACTGGACTGACTGACTGACTGGACTGACTGACTGACTGACTGACTGACTGACTGACTGACTGACTGACTGACTGACTGACTGACTGACTGACTGACTGACTGACTGACTGACTGACTGACTGACTGACTGACTGACTGACTGACTGACTGACTGACCTGACTGACTGACTGACTGACTGACTGACTGACTGACTGACTGACTGACTGACTGACTGACTGACTGACTGACTGACTGACTGACTGACTGACTGACTGACTGACTGACTGACTGACTGACTGACTGACTGACTGACTGACTGACTGACTGACTGACTGACTGACTGACTGACTGACTGACTGACTGACTGACTGACTGACTGACTGACTGACTGACTGACTGACTGACTGACTGACTGACTGACTGACTGACTGACTGACTGACTGACTGACTGACTGACTGACTGACTGACTGAGGGTAGGCAATTTTCTTGAGATCAGGCTCCTGCCAAAATGTGCTAATTTCTCCAAGAAAAACGATTTGGGAGAAGAGCACATGGGAATTTGTCCAGCATTGAGAAACAAAAACAAACTTTCATCCAAGTGTGGATTATACTTGAGACAACATTTAAATATCAGGAATTTTAATTAAAAGTAAAACTTTAAGGTGATATCATTGACATCAGCCTATCAGCTCAAGCCCAAAATTTTAGGGGAGGATCTTGCTATACCACTGTACTGCTATGCACTCTTTATGCAACTGGGTGAGTGAAATGACACTAATGATAGCAAAATCACAAGGCTAAAATAGTTGATGGTCATAGTATTATGAAAGCAAGAAGAAAACATACCAAACATTTCTGTTGCAAACTCAACAGCCAGCCTTTCATCTCCAAGCATTATAGGGGTAATTGGGTGACCATCAGCCCCACCCTAGCACAAATAAACAGATCAGTTAGAAATTGGGTGAATAGTATATGAAAAATAAACCTCAGTGTGATGTGATGGCTGCCATCGTGGTTGAACTTGCTCATTAGTGGCTGCAGTTGTTTGTTCATTCATGGCTACAACTTCTTTATAATTTAATGCTCAAGGGAATATTGAAACTTATGACATAGCAATGGTAAATACAGCTCACATTGTGGTTGTGTCTGATCACTACTACATGCATGCATATCTCATCCCAGCTTGGGTCAGTAATTAATTCTTATTGCAACGGTGCATACTGACAGTCAAGAAACCTTTACAGTATACCATGATTATTGCATCTCAACTTTTAAATATCCACTCAATTACAACACAACATCCCTTAGATGTCAAATTGAGCCTGGAATCAAGCAAAAATGACCACTATAAAATATAGTGGTCATAAATAGATCTGCTTGATTCCTGGCTTGATTTACATTATTAATAAGGGTGGATAGCACAATCCAGTGAATATATTGCAACACCATTTGACACCAGTTGACCATGGTTATCCACTGGATAGGGATTTATCCAACAGATAGTGCTATCCACTCTTCATTCAACTATGGCTGCATGTACAAGACTGGTCACTCAAAGCTGACTGCATGACTGTATAACAATACCTTAACATTAAATCCAGCTTGGATCATTTTTGTTCTAAATAGTTTAGTATTATCCATTATTGTCTTGGTGAGTGGTGTTCCATCCATAAGGAGGTCAAATACCTGAAATACAGTAAACATAGAAAGAAATTACATTCCATGCCATTGAACTTAGAGTTGAATTCCAATTGTTTTCATGTATCTGGACCTGGTTGTTTGAAAGTGGATTAAAATCCTGAGGTAAAATTAAATATGTTTTCTTAAATATAGTCAGTCAGTGTAAACTTACTTTAATGGCACTGCCCACTACAGATGGAGGCAGAGTGTTGGAGTACAGATATGGCCGAGACTTTTGTCGAAGACATTGAATCAATTGACTTGGACCAGTTGTATATCCTCCTACAAAAACAAATAGACAGTCAATATACTTGTTCATTATGGAAAACACTTAATATACAAATTATTATTAATAAAATAATTATTAAATTAATTAATTAATTAATTATAATTAATTAATCTTCTACAGCAGATCCACGTAGTGGCTGTTCTCCTGCTGGCACTCACACTCACTAGTACCTCTACATTAAATATTTTGCATACATGTACATCACTCAACTCACATGTTGATTTTTACTGAGGGAGGAACAAGTGCAGAACCCGGAGAAAAATCCCTCATGGCATGGTAGAGAACAACACATCAAACAAACTCAATTCACATATGATCCAATGCCCGAGCCGGGACTTGAACCCGGACCACAGCGGCGAAAGGCCAGTGCTCTCACCACTTGGCCAACCATGCAACCCAATGTACATGTAGAAGGAAGATTTGTAAATTAGATGGCTTCATCTGGGTTGGAGCCCCTGTAATACCAGCAAAAAGCATGCACCTACCAAAACAATGAATAATGAAAGCAGCTGATGCAATGCAACACTGCGTGTACACCGTTTTAAGTTGGGTCGACTGGGTTTTGTTTGAGGTGCAAAAGAAACTCGAAACTACATGTATCCCTAGACTTGCTATGGAATTTTATTAAATAAAGGTTTTTGGCCATGACACATTTTGCAATCAAACAGCAGAGGTAGATGTGCCTCAAACAAAACCCAGTCAAGCCACCTTAAAACAGATCACATGATTATCCTATACCTGCAGCCCCTCCAAGAGCTTTTCCAAGAGTTGAGTTGATGATGTCAATGCGACCTCTCACTCCCATATATTCATCTGTCCCTCTATAATCAATCAATACATTTTATCAAAATATATGATCAAAACAATGAAATAAATGAATAGATAACTGAGCATGGGTGGAGGAATGAGTGAATGAATGGACAAATGAGAAATAAATATATCAAGTCAATGTCAGCATTTGGAATTTAATTATCTGCTTCTTTCAATCAACAAAAAATCAAAAAATTAAGAATAAAGATATCTAAAAACATAGCAAATGATCAAATAATTATGATCTTTTAATAGATGATTTTTTATTCGATTCTTTTTATTTTTAACTTTGATTGATGGAAGCAAATAACCAATTTCCAGTGGACTTTTGCAATCAGCTGCATTAAATTTTGCATAATTTTAAAAAGTGCTGAAAGAAAAAAAAAACACTTCAAATTTTATGATTTTCAAATGCTTTTATTAAATGTTACCTTTTTGTCAGTATTTCCAATAGTTTTATGAGGAAATAAGAGTCGTTTACATTTTCTAAATTTGAAAAACTATTGCTAAATGTAGTCCAAAACCTTGTAGTAATTTTTCAGAATTTGCATTTTCTTCAGTTCAAATACTTTGATGAGCTTTAATTTGTTGGGGTATAGAATGGTAAAATCGGAGCCTCGCGAGCCTGCGAGCCCCTTGTTTTAAAATCCGAGCCCGAGCCTTTGGCTAAAATAGAAATCCGAGCCCGAGCCTCTGTGTTTTAAAAATTCGAGCCCGCGGGAACTTAAAATGGTATGAAAATCCGAGTCCGAGTCGCTTAACTTATGCTAAACCAGTGTTAACAGGCTAAAACGGCTGATAATGCGTCATTCACAAACAAATTTATTTCTGGTCTGTTCAACTTCCGTTAGCTATCAATTATCACTTGCGTAAATCTTCTACTATGCTACCGCAAACCTGGTTTGAGTTCAAAGCCTTTTATCAACTCATTCACGTGTAGTACTTGGCATCATTCATCGTGGCAGCGCGTGCCATAAAGCAGTAGAGTTAGAGTAGTAGGTGGTAAAATGGTAAATGAAGAATGTGGAGATGGTAAGTTAGTTTGTAACATATTTTCTAATAAATTATTGTTTATGCTGATCTGTAGATGACCTTGAAATCTGAATCTACGTGTCTTATTTTGTGTATAGTCTTAGTAGATTTGAAATATGTTATCGGACATCCAATTACTCGTCTCAGATCTTCAGAACTTTCATTGTATTTAGATTATTTTCTTCTGATACAAGTCTAGTCTATTGGCTAGGTCTTTTACTGCCGCATAAGTTTCCCACAGCGCTAAACAGCTAACAGCTAATTAAAAGTTTTTGAAAAGTAGTCTCAAAGTCTTACATTTCTGAGTTGGAAATTTATGGACTAATTGGCATTTTAATTTATTGGAATTTTCTTCTTATCTACATGAGCTTAAATGCATTATAACTTCTTAATTTTGAGACGTTAAATTAAAAGTAATCAAACTGAATCAGTGTCATTATTGTTGTTAGTGTTTTTGTCAATCATTGACAAAAATAGACATGGAAAACTTATAAAGCGGTGTTACTGGCCGTTGCGCTGAAAATCGTCTAAAAATAGTCTCTGATCGTGTTACACCGCCTAACGTTGCTTCGTAAGTAGAAATATAGATAGTACGATGTCAAAAGTGCGAAAGTAATATGATGTGCATGAACATCACGCTTCATTCTATTTTCCTACCATTTTCATTACTCCGACGCTTTCATCAGCCGACATGCAAAATCCGAAATCCGAGCTTTCGACCCCAGCATTTGAAAATTTCGAGATTTCGAGCCTAATATAGTGAAAAATCCGAGCCTCCGAGCCTCTACAAAAATCAAATCCGAGCTCCCATTTATTTAACGCTGAGCTTCCGAGTCTTGACCAAATTTTTGCGAGCCTCTTTATTTTTTAGACACCATTCTATACCCCTACATTGTATTTGTTATCATGTTGTAAGATAATTTAAACCACTACAATATACAAACTAGGAAAGCTAAGTTACAATAACAATAGCCCCAAGCAAAGGTAAGGGCAAAGAACTGCCAGCAAGCACATAAGCATGAGGATTAACCTGGTGAGGAGGAGGGTGAGCTAGAGATAAATGTGACAAGCTTCCAACTGATCACCAAGGTGGGAAAAACATGGTTTTTAAGGAATCTGGGTTGGAATTAATGTTGCAATACCACAACCCCCTCCAACTTCATGCTGATGTCACCAAAAGTAAATTGAGAATGCAAAGTGTTTTTTTCCACCATAAAATATTATTTGCTGCACAATTTCTTTTGTCTGAGCTTTGTGCTATAATTGGCTTTGTTGACTTTCTTACCTTCCAGTTTTTCCAAAAAATCCAGTTGCATGACACTCATCAATCATTGTCAGTGCACCATACTTGTCAGCCAAATCACAAATTTTACTAAAAATTCAGACATTATTATAATTAATTTATATTAATTAATTTAAGAATTTCAATGAAAAACAATGGTCAGGAGTGAAACTCCACTGTCTTGATCTTGATCATGAACACAAAAACAAATTAAATAGTTTAAATAAAGTAACTAGTTAGTAAGTTAGTTTGGCCATGGCAAATGTAACTATAGACTGCAGAGTGCTTGTTAAGATGATATACTAGAATGGTTATTTAATGGCTTCCTGCAATCTGATTGGCTGTAATTGCTATAGGGAGGGATTGACTACTCACTCTAATGGTGCAATAGTACCATCCATACTGAACACACCATCTGTTACTATGAGCTTAATTCTTGCTCCTTCAGCCTCTTTAAGCTTTGCTTCCAAGTCTACATAACAAAATAATATTATATATATTATATATAGTGCAACTAGTGCATTTCATTTTGACTTTTTACAGGCTGATTCTGAAGTTCCAAAGTTCAAGTCACACTTATTTGGAAGTTAATTTACAACAAACTTGGTTGGAAAACTTTGGACTTCTGAAATTCAGAAATTGATTAGTCTAAGAATGGTTTTAACTGAGAATGAGTTGTATCACAAAGCAAGGCAGTGCCTAAAGAAGTTTCAAATTTGATCATAAAAACTGAATGTTTCATGGCTAACTTCAATCAAGAAAGTCTGTAATGAATTTCAGAATTTGTGTGGGAAGTAAGTTCAAAGTTCACCAATAATATTTGTTCTGAAATTTCAATTAAGTACAACTTGATTTTCCAAGCTTCCAAACAAACTTCGGGACCCACTTGTCAAAAGTTATGTGAAATGCAGTTATTATTAACTTTACTGATGGCCCAACAAGTGGTTTACATGTAAGTGACAACTGCCTACATCACAGGCTGACAAATCTACTTCAACTTAAAACCTCTAACTTATAGTAAGAGTAGATTTCATATGGCTGTGAAAATATCTCAGTCATTCATGGTATAGCATGGTTACAGCAGGAATTTCAAATATTCTTGGAGACACAGCAGCATGCACTGATGTGCACGTGGTCGCTTCACAGTGTGGTCAATTTCATAGTCATACGAAATCTGCTCTATCACAGTCACCCTGATCACGTCAGCAGTCTCACCTTCCATGTCAACATGATTATATTTAAACTTCTTTGCTTTACACAGTCTGATACCATCTATTATGGAAGCATGGTTTGTCTCATCACTGAATATTGCATCTTCAGGATTCAAAATAACTTCAAATAATCCTGTATTGGCATCAAAGCAGCAAGCATACAGAATTGCATCTTCTGTCTCATGAAACTTGGAGATCTTGCCCTCCAGTTGCTTGTGAAGATCCTGTGAGTTAATTAATGTTCTGAGTGAAATTAAAGAAGAAATTTTTTATCATTATTACAATTTTTTATCGACAGGGAACAAGTTGGCAGTAACTTGGCTTAATTAGGAGAATAGTGAACAGGCAGCAGATCTAGAGGTGTGATCATACACAGGGTTGTCAACAGATCAAGATTTTAAGTAGACAGCAAATGAACTTTACTAGACAGTACTGGGGGAACAACGCTTTGTGGCATAGTCTTTTACTTCATTCTTTTTTTCTACATGTACATGTAATTGGCTGATTTTTTCACTTTTCCTAAGCAACCTCCAGCTGGCAGTAAAATCTCAAAGTAGATGACAATATTGTCAGTCACATATCACAGCACAGAGTATTGTTTATTGCTCAAGCAATGTTGCTGTACTTTACTAACAATAAACTCTTATACCTGCAGATACCCAATTTTACCTGTGTTCCACAAATGAACCTGACTGAGCTTAGTCCATTACCATATTTGTCAATGGCATCTTTGGATGCCTGGATCACATCTGGATTAGACTATAAATGAAAGATTAATATTCAGGAGCAATTCAATATTTTACTAAGAGTTAATCCTGGATTATCACTAATTAATTGGGCCTTCAGGAACCATTGGGTTCTCCTCACCAATTCAGTGACCCCTGCAGGCCAAGGAAAACTTACTGTACTTACTAAGGCTTAAATATTTTTTTGGATATGCAGCAAGTCATTTGTCATGTCAACATCTGGCCAGACAAATTAACTAAATTAATGGACTATGATGAGTTGTGTTTGGTCAGATATCCAACAAATAATTGGCCAATAATATTGATTGTCATATTTATTGGACATTTGTCCAAATGCCAACTTCTTTGCAGCCAGTTGCTTAGATTTTGGAAGTACTGAAGAAACCTGCTTGAATATGTCGATGCCCCTAGTATGGCATACACTAACGAAATAATACTACCGGCCTTACTTAATTCTCAAAAAGATATTTAAAATGAAAATTCTTTTACTCACAGACAAACCCAAGTAATTGTTCGCACAGAAGTTGAGTATATTGTCCTTCTTTCCCTCAATACCAACTGAAGGAGCCTGCTTGGTAGTGATAACCCGCTCAGTTTTCCATGTTCCTGCCTCTTTAATCCCATTTAGTTGTTCTTCCAGTATCTTCTGAAAGGCTACTGATGCACTACTTGAATATCTTCCAGGTATTCTTAGTAAACATGCTGTTGGCAATAATAGACAGTACTGGTTTTTTTTTGTACTAACTGTTTGGATAAGTCTGGAAACAAGTGGCTATTAATTGATTAAACAACATAGAAGCACAATGAAAGCTCGAGATCAGTTTAGTACAGAAGAAAGCAAGAATAAGACAGTATAAAGAGCTAGACAAGGGAGTTAAGAACAGTGCAGAGAACGACTTGGATAGGAGAACAAGCAAAGGAGATCAATGGAGGGAGTAGCAAGTAAAAATAACCAGAGACAGGTAATAAGTGTGGTATCACCCTGCTAAGCATAGCTGAAAAAACATTCTGCAACTTTGTTCTTCTACATATTAGGGATGCTGTGGACAAGTGACTCAGAGAGAACCAGGCAGGTTTTAGGAAAGGAAGATCTTATGTCGACCAATGTTGAAGTTACAACAGGACCTCTTGTTTGAATTATGGCGATTAATACTAATCCTGGGTTAAAATGAATTGTTTTCTTTAAAGTTAATCCTGAGTTAACGCTAATCATCTTTCGAACAACCAGCCCCAGGAGTCAGACAAGACTGGATATGGTCCTTACTGTTCTTTGGCATATTGATCGATTGGGTTTTGAAGAATGCCTTGGACAAGAATGATTTGGGAATTGTGCTCAAAAGACAAAGGAGTTCTTGTTGTCAACAACAAAGACTTAGTGTCTGACCTTGACTTTGCAGACAACATAGCTCTGATTGATGAACCAGAACAAAGGTTACAGTATGCAACCTCTCAAGTAGCAGTCAGACAGGGGGCAAAGTTGGACCAAGTGTTAACACCAAGAAGTCCAAAGTCGGGTACGTTTCAAGGGAGAAGTGTGATCTTACCATTACTGTGAACTACCAACATGCACTGTCTAGAGAATGTGGAGAAATTCATTTACTTAAGAAGCACAATAACACATAATGGCAATTTCACCCCTGATCGAACTTGATAATCACCTCAGAAAAGTAGTGAATGCTTTTTAAATTACTATTAATTTAATACCCATCATGCACCATAAATCCATCAGGCTGTCTACAAAGATGGCAAGTGATTGTCACCTTATTATACAGGGCTAAAACATCACAGTACAACAAGAGAAACGCTTAGCAGCTTTCCATACTAGATGCCTCCTAAGAACCCCTGGTGTGTCCTGGAGAGACCACGTTACAATATAAATGAAGAGATATTTGAAAGAACTGGCTAGACATCTCTAATAAATATCTTTAGACAATTGAAAGCAGTTACCATGGCTTGGTCATGTTGTACACATGTCAACATGTATCCCCTTTGCCTCACAGACTTCTGCATTGGGAGCCAACAGTCAGGTAGACAATGCATGCGTTGAAGGGACACACTAAGTCACAAGGGACTTGCAAGAGACCAACATTTCCTTTGGGGAAGCAGTGATCGCAGCCCAGGACAGAAAATAATGGCCATCTTTTGTGTTGGCGCTATGTGGGCATGCCCCACAGCGGCAGTAAGTAAGAAAGTAATAAGTACTGTTTTAGATTTGGATTTAGAATCTGGTAGGCAATCAGCTCCAGTATACTTTTTGTGATTCATGATGATTTATCACATTGGTTGTGTATTTTCTTGGAAATTAAACTACTAAAACACAGTGCCACAACAGAGAATAGACCTCACAAAATAGAATTTTGTAGCAATAATGATTGAAAAGAGGTACTTGTTTTATAGAGAGATGGTCATTGTAGAGAGGTGATGGTCACTGTAGAGAGGTGGTCATGCACTGTAGAAAGGTGGTCTAGGTGGTCATTGTGGAGAGTTAGTTGTTGTAGAGAGGTGGTCATTGTAGAAAGGTGGTCATTGTAGAGAGGTGGTCATTGTACAGAGGTGGTCATTGTAGAGAGGTGGTCATTGTAGAGAGGTGGTCATTGTAAAGAGGTCAGTCATTGTAGAGGTGCTCATTGTAGAGTGGTGCCCATTGTATACAGAGATGGTGACATTGTAGAGGGTGGCTGTAGAGAAGTGGCCATTGTAGAGAGGTGGTCAAAGTTATAAAGGATTAGTCATGATAGACTGAGGTCCAGACAGAGCGGGAGACAGAGCAAAACATCTGTACCATAAAATTTAAGGTAAAAGATTATCAGTGGCTAAGATGCGAAAAAAAATATTGTCACGTCTCGTGTTGTTGGTAGTCAGTCCATTCTGTCCATGGTAGAAACCGATGTAAGCTTATAGCTGATTATCAGTTCTATTCTCTCTTACCTTGTGAATTGTAGAGTAATTTAGAACACCTTGTTGCTAGCAATGACATGATGTAAAATTATTATAGCCTGTAATCGCAGAAGACTGAGGAAAACAGAATAAAATTCACAATCACAGACAATCACGTAAACGAGTGTCTCGTGTGAAAACACGAGGATCGAAAAATTCCGACAAGATTCCGACATGTTTCGAGAGATTCCGAGTTTTCCCCGGCCGAAGGAATCCAATCAGCGGTATTCCCCATGAGTAGTCATAAACAAAACTAGACGACTCTTAGTCGTTCACTCGTGCCCATGCATGCAGTCGCCCAGAGAGCAGATGTTGTCATGGCGTCCCATGGTGACAACATCGCCAAGGTTGGTGAAATTTTGAAAGTTTTAACCAAACATCGGCTTAAAAAGGCATTTTTAAAATTTAGATATACGAGCTTCCTTTGACAGCATTTGTCTTACGGTTCTCTATACAACTATTATGTCTGATATTTATTAAGTAATTTTATAGCTGCTAGGGTAAAAGCGATTCACGTTGACGAAATGACTGTATTGCATGACGTTGCAGTCACGAAAGCACACCGTCCTGTTTCGATGACCTGTTTGACCTTGGCCTATTTTCTTTGATATCTCAAATAAAGAGCCAGACAAGCTGTCACTTGAAGCTGCTTGAGTCAAAATATATTGGAAACGAGACCTGCATTCCTATACTAAAATCGACTCTTTATTGTCATGAATAAACACAAATAATTGCTCAGCCCTTTCAAATACATCACAGTCATTTTCTAAAGAGTTTATCAAAGTCTTTCTTGATATTATGCAATGTCGCACAACCAGAACAATGGAGAAGACACGGCGATCAACACGCTCGCTATATTATTTGAACAAAAGATAGGCTGTTTGAGAAACTGATCAACATTGTAAACAAAAACAATACAATGCATAGAAAAACTTATCCTCGTAGTCACTGATACAAGTCCAAGGGTTCTTCCCTGTGAATGCATTAAATGTTCTCTTGGAAGATTCCAACATGGCGTCCATGTTGTTTTTTTCTCTGTCTCTCATCGTGAGAGTAGTTGTCAATGAAGTACCTGCTTACTAAAACGTTATTTCTTTGTTCCTCTAAGTCCTCTGAGCTACATTTTAGTACATTTGAGTTTCATTTGAGTTCGTTTGAGTATCTTTTGAATTCTTTTGGCTTTTGAGTTCGCGGAACGACCCGTTCCGAAACTGACGCTCGACATCTTTTAGTATGGTTCTACCGCGAACAGCATGTGCACTTGTATGTATTTTGAGCGTCCCAGCGGGAAAGAAATTCACCATTATAGTGTTCCAAAGGCGGAATCCAAAGCACAACAACAAAGCATCGAACCTTTGAGCATACAAGTCGCTAGTGTGCGTGGCCACGTGGTGGCCTCGTTTTCATGGCACATTCTCGACTACGACGAAAGATAGACTTATAGAAAAGGTAAACCTAGACTCGTGCCGGCCTACGGCCTGGGCACGAGTAATTACACGTTTACAAAAGAAGGTCGGAAAAAATTGCGTCAAAATTTGCATTTTCAGGCTTTACTTTTAGGTATTTCAGGATATGCGACGAGCACATAGTAAGTAGCAACAGTTAATCTCAATTTCCCTCGGTTTTTCATGTGTAGAGTATTTTTTTTTTGCTGACAATTGATGCCAATTTTTGTACACTTAGACATTGGCAACGGAATGCATCCGGCACATCGAAGCGACCAAATGCTCGAAGAAGAAAACGAACGGTTAGAGCACAATCTATCAAATAAAGTACAAGCGTTGAAATCGGTGAGCTTCTCGTGTTTGCCAGTTTGGATTGTTAAAGGCTATGACCACAGTACAATGTATAAACTTTTAAAATGTAACTATGTAGCCAGACTGATGTTAATATGCTATTAAAGACTTAACTTATGTGTGATTTGTTTTAATTCCTGTCAGCTTTCAATCGATATAGGACATGAAGTTAGAACCCAAAATCAATTATTAAAAGAAATGGTAAGATTGTATTGACCATGTTTAGAAATATAATGTCATTTTATTCTTCATCCTCGGGGACCCAGGGCAAAAGGAGAGGGGGGGGGGGGGGGAAGGAGAAGGACCGGAGGGGGAGGGGGAAGGAAAGGGAAAGGGGAAATGGACGCCAACTACCCCAAACCATTTCCAATGGCAAAACTTAATCCTCTCTGTGATTGGCCTCATTATAATTTAATCATAGATTATGAGGCCAATCAGAAGCGTTTGTGCAGTTGAGCTCGATTCACCTAAAATTACAAGTAAAAAAGTTGACCCCACGCATTGCAACACCTCTTAAACAAAGGGAACAGACACGCGAAAACCTTAAACAGAAGCAGAAGCTGGTTGTATCAAAAATTATTCAGAAACAAGTTGTGTTTGCATCTAGCTGCCCATAGGATTTGGGAAAAGTTTGACTTACCAAATCTTGCCTGGAATTTACAATGCTTTGTCTGATCTTGGTGTGCAGAACTTGACACAAACATAAACTAGCATAGCATCCAAGTGATAATTTAGATGTGCCAGCTATTTTTGTTGTATGATCTTGTTTACGTGGGATATCCCTAATAGGATTATGTTTTGCTGTTGGAAATGGTTTGGGGTAGTCAAATGCTCAGGACGTCCTTTTCTCCTTGCCCTTTCCTTCCCCCTTTCACCCTGGGTCCTCAAGGACGTTTATTCTCATAATAATGATGATTCTGATTATGATGTTAGAAGTTAATAATGGAAGCCTTTTATCAATGATAATGACACCATTGTTGATTTGTGACACTGTAACCCATCCTCACTTAAAAATTGGTTGTGTTAAGATATGGGGGATGGAACTTTGAGGTTGTAAGAGGGAAGGAATGTCGCTGAAGAGGAGGTGGAAGGGTCACAATAAACTCTTCTGTGTGAGCTTTAATTCCCATTGTCACTTGTGAAAGAGGTCAAAGCAGAAGCTTGCATGGTTCAATTATAAATCATATTGGATGTCTCTCGGGACATTCATTACTGTTGCAACCAGAAAAGGAGGTGCAATTGAGCTTTAACTACACTCTATGAGCTCAGGCAAATCAGTTTACAATCAGTTTACCAGTGAGAAAGGAATGATAATCAGTTTGTTGTATAAAGACTATGATAATATCAGTAATGGCTTTGTTGAATTACAGTCATGTAGCTTGTGATGTGGAGGCTGATGGAAGTTATGATGATAGCTGAGCACCATAGTAATGATGATGATGATAACCATGTTATTCATCATGAATTTTCCTGATCCCTAGCAGCCTTACTCAAAGTTAATCATGAATGCTTATCTTTCAGGATGATGATTTTGATTCAGGTGGATCATTACTCTCAGCAACAATGGGCAGACTGCAAGCCTTAACGAAGAAAGGACATCATAAGATTATGTGTTATCTTATGTTATTTTGTTTCTTTGTATTCTTTGTTGCTTGGTTTATTGTAAAAAGAAGATAATATATTGAAGACCACAGAAATTTAAAGATTTATTAGATATTTGAACAGAGTGATGAAGAAAGGATTTTTGAATCTTGAACAGTGGCATTTTTCTTCATCTACAGAATCCACTACTTTGTCTCTGTGTTTAAATTTAGAGTACATTTGTGAGGACATGAGTGAGAGACTCATGAAATGGACAGATGAATAATTCATATGATAGTTGAAAGATTAATGAGTAATTAAAAAAGACAGCAAAGTATGTTAATGAATAATTTTCAAACAGACAGTTATAATGTGATTGTCCTCATAGTCATGGAGATGGGATAAAATGTCATCATGATGGTATCGGTACAATTTTGGTACCATGCACATACCTCATCATTAGTTTGCTAAATCTATCTAGAAACCGAGGACCAATGCCTTAAGCCTCAAAGTACAACTGCCTCACAATGCACTGTGCCTTACTGCATGCAATGTGAGGTGGCTGTATTCATTCATATGTAAAAGTAAAGGAATTAGGAAATTATCAAAACATCTCTCCAGATTTGAGGGACATTTCTCCAGAATTGAGATCTTTGGGGGTTGGCAGGTCTGAAAACAATACCCAAATTCTTATTTCCATAGAGTGACTATATATACATATATCTGCAACATATTGAACTTGTGTTGTGACTGTGCCATATTGTAGCTGTGACTTGCTTTGATTTGTCACAGCAATTATGCTCTGTTCATGAAATTGATGCATTCATTTATTTAATTTTGCTATTAGACCTTTTTATTTGGGTAATTATTACTATTAATGATTGCCCATAGGCAAAAAATAGTCTGTCAAGTTGAGAATGGGTTTTGGCTTCCTTAAATAAATTTCCTTAGGAAATAAAAGTTATAGAAGAAAAAATGAAAAATTTAGAAGGTAGCAATGCAATTTATAACTAGTTTACCAACCTATTTTTCATTTTTTCCATTCTCTTCTCCATTTAATAAAGCTGAAACTCCATGAAATTAATATAAATATATTTCTTAAATACAACTGAATGTAAATATTTCAATTATACATGTTGAACAAAAATGTAAAAACTATTCAATTGATCCAT
The DNA here is from genome assembly GCA_029948255.1 of Telmatactis stephensoni. Classification (NCBI taxonomy): domain Eukaryota; kingdom Metazoa; phylum Cnidaria; class Anthozoa; order Actiniaria; family Isophelliidae; genus Telmatactis; species Telmatactis stephensoni. The sequence continues at coordinate 18,674 of JALIZF010000986.1, read as the reverse complement.
TCAAATAAAGTTCCACTTTTACTCGAATTTTGGTTGATATTGCGTTACATCCTAGATGGCGTGACAGGCGTAACGCACTACATGCAGCCAGACGCGCGGCGCGTGCAGCATGTGGCGGGAAAACACCGTACTAGTAAAAGATTTTGCACTTCTGACCTAAGCGCTTCTTGTTAAAATTTAAAGGTTTCTTTCGCTTTAAATTCCACCCTTTTCTTTTTATGACAAAAATTTTTATGGTTGCTTATCACAAAATGTAAAATTACTGAATGTTGTTTCTTAAAAAGCAAGCATAAATTTGCTGCATAAAACGACAGGCAAAATAGCTCACCAACTTTGGAAGGAAAACGCTGCGCGTGTATCTGACAAGAATGGATGAAGTTTTTGAGTCGAGAATAGGAATTTTGACTTGAATAGTGGTCATGAGGATAAGAAAAAATGCTGAAAAAGGTAGGACAAATCTTTCTAAATATTGTTTTGCCACTTGAGTCTTGTTATACGCTTACATTTTTCTGATTTCCAAAAACGAAATGAACTTGCTTTACACATCTCAATGGCTTCCTTGTACCTTTTATAAACGTTTGAAAAGTCGGAGAAATCTTCAGACAAAGCAGTGAAGATAAAAGCGATATAGAGAGAAAAGTCGAATCTACAGAAAGAAGGAAAAGACGAAGAAAAAGAAGGCACCACGAGGAGAAAAAGGATGTAAGTTTTCACTAACTTGTAGTTTCGTTTCTCATTCGGGCAAAGCTTGTTTTAACTTGTATATTTCCGTTTTCATCAACGTTATAATTTTATACACAACAAAAGACAGAAATACCAAAGAACAAACAAACAGAGCAGGATTCAATTATAACTAAACAGAGGATTACAGTAAGTGAAGGATTTTCGTTATTAGGCAAAAACTTACAAAACGTAAAATTTTGCTAACAAACTTTCGCTTATTTTTCCTTTTCCCCCTTTCTTTATTCAAAGAATAAACTCGGTATTTATAACAAGGGCAAAAGTTCTGAAACAGTGCTACGAGGTAGGTATTTATTTTTTGCACAAGGACTTTTATTAAATAAGATAATTCTCACTTTGTCAACCGTCACCGCAATATTCCGTAAAATTTTACAATTGACATTGTTGGATACTAATTCTTCCAGGCAAAAACAAGCAAAAAGAGCACAGAAAGGTAGACTGAAATTAGTATTGGCGGTAGAATTGTCATATGTATGTGAAAGGACTGGATTATGTTTCTGTTTAATGAAAAAAGTTATACAAACGGGGTATTAAAGGTTTGGACCTCGGGATGGAGCCGATAAAACGTGTTTGAGTGTTGTCCTCCAAATGTCGCTTATGGTATAAAGTAATAATTGGTGGTTGTGTCTTCTTAGGGTTCGGAAGACCTAAAAGAACAAATGAAAAAAGACCTGTCTAGAGTGTTGGATTGCTCATCGTTCAAAATTCGACCTCTTGGGTCATCGGGACATTCAGATACAGAAATAGCAACAGGTACGAATATAAATATCGTCTCTTTCTTTCAGAATACTCATAGACTGCGCGCAGTCCCCCTTTTCCCTCCAGATTCAATAAAGGCGAGACACGTGGACGAGCGGAAATGGGGTTGAGTTGGGGAGAGAGAGGGACAGCAGATATTATACAAATCACCCTACTTTTCCTCTCCCTTCTTCCCTCCCAAATTCATTCCCACTGCCGCTCGTCCGCGTATTCTAAAATTTGCCGAATCTTGGAGGGAAAAGTGGACTGCTCCCATTCTAGAATACTCATAAATGTGGCAACATTCTATTGTTGATATTTTAGATTTTCATCCTGATATCTCGCGAACATCGGCAACATCAGCAACAGCAAGGTACAATATTTTACAATTGTAGTATGACTAGACTATAATTTATTGAACTACGGTTTGGAAAATACGCACAATCAGGATCATACACACAAACATCCGACATGCTCTAAGGTCTTTTGCACAATCAATTATGCAAAATTGGCATAACGAAATGAAATTTTCGGAGTGTTATTATTAGACATGAAAGTTTATTATGATTTAGTCGAAGTCGAGGCTAACGAGGCTGACATATTAAAATGTTACAATTCTAGTCAAAATTTAGTTTTAAGGCGGGGATATGACAAAGTACTAAATTTTATTTGTATTTATAGTTCTGTCATCTATAGCTCTTTTGCAATGTATGACAACGAAGCATTAATTTGCCCGGTGGGGAAGGGGACTCCATTGTAAAAAGGATTGCATGGGTATGCTCATCGGAAATCTTAAAAGATACCCCTAAAAGATACCGGAAGTCTTTTAAGAAGGGTGTGGCTGGACGATTTTTAACCCCTAAGAGACAACAGCGATAACAAGCTAATGAACATTATTATGATGAACATAAAATTGAACGGTCGAAACGCTTTTGTTGGGCAAATTTCTTCCATTTGAGAACAAGATAATAAGCGATGGGCTCTTTTTTATACCCTAAAAGAGACCAGGAAATGCTAAAACTCTACACTTCAATTTTAACACCCTAAAAGATACCAAATCGCTGATTAATTTTTACCCCTAAGAGATACGACGAGCATACCCGATCCTTTTACAATGGATTCCCCCGGGGCATTTTGAAACAAACAAGGTGTTAGAAAAATTTTATTTTTTTCTAATGGCTTTTTCCCGCCATTTTTTCGCGGAAAAAAATACAAAACTAAAAAAAATCATAACTCTACCTCCCCTTATCCAATATTTGAATGCTGTTTTCAATTGTTACCTTGAGAAGAACAACGTAGTACGTCTTTAGTAAATATCTGCAAATTTCGATAAAAACATGCTCGTTTATTGGGTGATTTATGTCCACCGTGACCATTACACACGAGGGAGCATTTTCAATTTGCTCCTGGATCATGCTTTCACATATGGTCCAGATAGTTACTGAGACCGACTGCCTCTCTACCCCTCTACAGCCGGCGACCTTTAGGAGGAATTCTGATCAGTAACTGAGATAATGCAGAACTCAGAGTTTAAAGACTTCCCTACAATCGCTAACTTGTCCCCTTGATAGTTGTATAATGGCCAACTTTTGTCCAAGGAAAGGGAAGGGCCGGGGGAGAAAGGAAGGGGAGGGGTTGAGAGGGGGGAAGTTGATGAAGGAGTCGGAGTGGAAAGAATCCAAGAGTAGAAATCTTTGATCTAATTCAGTTTTTAAAATTAGTAAGGCTCAGGTAAGGTATACGTCGGGCGTTTAAACCAGGGTCGAAAATTCAAATTGTCTATTTTATTTTGTAGTGAATGTAGCTCTGTAGGAAACCTTAGCATCTGTAGTCATTCATCTTATGGGAGCCGAGTAGGACTTGCATTCAAGGTAACGCCACAATTTCGCTATCAGCAATCATATATTACGTAAAAATAGAAAAACAAATTAAAACAAAACAAAAACAAAACAATATAAAACAAAACAAAACAAATCAAATCAATACAAAAGTACAAAAACGACTGAAGTGGTTGGTAAGAGGCAGATATATTTTCGAAGCACTTCTTTTACCATTTTAGACACCACTTCATGAGATTTCAGAGAATCTGATAGCTAGTCTACACCCTTCAGATATCTTTCATGGAAGAGGTAGGTATACAACGAATTGGAACAGATTTCATATATATGAGTGGGAAACGATGCAGTAAGGTTCCTGACTGGTTATAGACCAGATTTCGTATGAGTGTGAAACGGACCGCCCCATGCCGTGGCCGTGTCAGTGCCGTATTGTCTATAAAAACATTCGAAATAGGCCATATGCACTAACAGGTCATGTGACTCCATCTCCCCTAAATCAAGCAGCACCATCAAAATGAGCTCCAAAAAATGAAAGAGCACCTCGATATTAGTAAAAGTGCAAAGTTTCAGTTTTTAAGATGAGTAAGAGAAAAAATGACAGTAAATTTAAGATTAGATATATTTCTTAAGATTCATTCGGAAAAACGCGTTGGATAGCACGAGCTTGCCATCCAACTCATTTTTCCAAACGAATCTTAAGAAAATATCCAACTTAAATTTACTGTCATTTCTCCTGTATTACATCTTATGAGCTGAAACTTTGCACTTTTACTTATATCAAGGTGCTCTTTCTATTTCTGGCGTTCGTTTTGACGGTGCCACTTGATTTAGGGGAGATAGACCTATTCCTGCTGTATTGTATTGCTGACCGTGCAGTGCCGTTTTCACAGCCGTCATGCGAAATCTGATCGATATTCAGTATTATGTACCGTGAATGTCCGGTACTGTCCATACGTAGTTTTCTCAGAATTTTTCTGATCCACTTCAGTAGAGCGCACTTGATCACACAAACAACAACTCGGCAGTGAGCACATTACATTTTATCTAATGCAATATTGCTCCAATGCCTGTATCTGCACCTGCAAACTAATAATATATTTTTTCATTTTCTTAGATTACTTTACGGAAGTCAAGGAACACATTTTGAAAGTATTTAAGCAAAGGTTTGAAAGTTTTAGATCCTCGTTTAAAAGACTTAGTTCACGACGTTCCCATGCATCGCAACTGTTTGTTAAGCCGAAGCCTTGTGATTCCCACCGTCGGAATTTCAAGTTCGATCTTAACTCCTTAGATATGATAGGAGGAGGGGTTAGAAGGCGGGCTGCGCGCTCCTTTGAATTAAGGATACTATCTGGACACTTGTTAGGCAATTTTCTTCCAGGCATTTATCTTAAAGTTATATAATTGAATGGTACTTATAATTCAATACTTTTTAGCTCAGCAAATTTATCAGCTGAAATGAAGCAGGCAGGGATTCCATATGATGTACAAAAACGATGTCTCAAGAGACAGAACGGTATGAAAAAATTATGTCTCTATATTTTCAACGATGCCATTTCCTGTTTTTACACTTCCTCGTTATTTCAGAAAGCAATTCATGCGATCATAAAATTTAAAAGAATCTCATATTTGCACGCATTGCGCAAATTAAAAGGGGAAGAAAAGAGAGTCAAGAAAGGAGAAGAAAGAGTGGAAATTGGGATAGCATGCGTAGCCGGCGCTTTTTGGGAAGGAAAGGGGGGGGGGGGGGGGGAGGGAAAGGGGAAGAATTGGGTACTCCCTACTTATAGTTGGTAGAAGACAAAAGAGGTATCCTGTTTTACCAGTTCTTACATCATCTTCCCATCTACTACAACCTTGTTTTTTTATTTTAAAAAGCTGTATAAGCTCGATTGTGTACCTTTTATTAATAACTTGCAGAAGAGGAAGAAGCCCCAAAAGCTGAATCAGCTGTATCATATCAAGAAAATCATGACAATTTTATGGTTGCGGAGAGAAATACAACCAGTAAAGACAACCACCAAGATGTCATACAACCACAAAGACAAGAACAAGAACCATGGGCTGTTAACACTGTAGTCCATCAGGGATATCCAGTTTCTACATCAGACCATATAGATAATCCATTACCTCAATGTACCGATAAAAAGGTGAGTGATCTCAGATGCACTCTCGGGTCCGCTTAGACGCCCTGGGTGCCCATCGATGTCTCAGATAGAATGGAGCCTTGCTTGACAGAAGTTTCCATGTGAAGCAACACTGAAGCTGTTCATGTCTCTGTTGTGCAAAAAGCACGTAATACAGTGGAACCCCTCTCTAAAGTGGACACCCAAAGACCGCAGAAAAGTGTCCGTAATATTAATAGAATTGTCCGTTCCATTGACAAGGAAATGTATGGAGAGTCCAGCTAATGGACATATCCATTATAGAAGTGTCTCTTTTTGGAGGTGTCCGTTAGGAGAAGTTCCACTGAGTTGGTAAATAATTGCTTTATAACAGAACCATGCCTCATGAAAGTGTTTCAAATGCCAGGGCCACTTATTAATGCTCGCTTTTAATTGGAACATTCCTCATGTCTTTCCTTTCCTCCCTATAGGGGAATGGTTTCAGAAACGCAAGATTGGGAGTTGACATCCACTTTCCATTCTAGGTTGAAAAATTCAACAATCACTTATCCCTTATTTATATAATTTTTTCTAACGCTTTCCTTTTTCAGACATCAAATTTGCTCGTAAAGATGCTTGATGGGAAAAGCTCAAATATAGAAAATGAAAAAGAAAGTTATTCTTTTGCTAATCTGGAGCTGCTTAGATCTCATAGAGGAAAACTTTGCCAAGAGAGCAATATTTCTAGCTGCACAACTTCAGGATATGATATCATTGATTTTCTTGATCGCAATACCACCACCACCAACACAACCAAGACGTGTAAACGGGACATTCACATTTCTGATAGTGAAGACGACGAACTGTATAACAAACCAATTCCAGATGTTTTTCTACCCAAGAAACCTTCAATGGATACACCTACACCGCCAAGATTTTATAGAAGGAAAATGTATTAACAGGGCTTTAGTCGGTTCACACTCATATAAGTATAAGGAAAGCACATGGACTCCGGTGGTCCTATTATCAAATACGGGCGAATGTCTTACAAGAACAAGTGTCGACCCGTGTGGCACCCCTACAACAGCTGCGCACAATTGTTGCAACGTGTAGCTAAATTGGTTAGTGCGCTGTCTTCTGAGCGAGAAGTCCCAAGTTCGATCTCAAGTCATCTCACACTTGTTTCAATGCAACTCCTTTCCATTCTTTGTAATCTTAATTAGCTTTTATAACTCTTAAACGGAACATTAATGAAGAGAGGGGATAAAGAGCGCACTGTCGGCTTCCTTCGTGTTGAAGGAGCTACCGACGCTAAATATTAGTGCTTTACATTAACATTTAACGATATAGAAAAAGTTGCAGATGTAAATCTTGATGCTACTCTTGAAAATGCAGCTGTTCCAGGGGTGGATACATGGTGCAGTCACATGCACTTTGGAGAAAAAGTTGTTGGAAAATGTTTTGTCCAATTAACGAGAAATGCAAATCAACTCAAGTTTTGACTTTGTCCTGTGATGGCTATATCAGATATATTGCAAGGACTTGTGCGCTCGATTTGGTTGAGTTGATGCAAGTTTTCCCATACACCACTGACACATCAAAACTTTACACGTCCTTAGCTCTTCTTTTTAGTCAGAATTTGTGCAACTTTTTTCTCTACAAGTAATTCCAACAAAACAACTTTTCTTTTCCTTCTACTTGTGCTTATGCTTATATGAAAAGGTGAACCAGGGCTTATATGAGATGGTACATTATAGTATAATACATTCAGCACAACAGTACAGAGACATTTACTTTGCAATACTGATAGCAAAACTACGTCTAAACATTTGTACTATATACAGTATGAGTAAAAATCTCAGTGACCATCTAAATAATTTTATCTGTTTATATGATAAAATAATATCATTTTCAGGAAAACTATATTTTATTTAAAGTTTATCAGACAGGAAAAATGCTGTCTTGAACATTTGTAACAAACATCTGCCGGCCTTTCAAGTATGAAGTTCACGAGTTAAAATGGCCATAATCCCACAAAGCAGAGAATCGGTTCAAATTCTTTCCCTTTTAGTGAAATATGAATATTATAAAACATTATAGAGCGATGTCCAAGGTGCCTGTATATTTCACTTGCCATATAAAAGGCAAAAGTTTTATGAACTTTATGCACATATTTCATTCTAATAGTCCAGTTCCGAGTATGCTTCACCTGCCGAATACAAACGATTTAGAACCAGGCTATGTGCTAAAACTTTTGTCGTTACAAAATTTGTAACAAGACAAAAGTCTTAGCACATAGTCATTTAACGACTTAGCTTTATGCACGTAGCCTCATCTGAATTCTTTTGTTTGTGGCAAGTGAAGTGTATCTCAGAAGTTGGCTATTCCTTTTTATCCCACACCATAGAAAATACAGCCAATCAGAAAGCAGGAAATCTGCTGTATATTTTGCCGAGGCATTGCAGTAATTGGCTGTATTTTCTATGGTGTGGGATAAAACAGTTATACCATTTTCATTTTCCACAACTGAATAATTAACATCGTCTCTTGGAAGCAGGATACTTTGTTTTCAATTCCTTTTTAAACTGTCTAAATAAGTCTCTATTATCATCATTTTCTTCATCTTTTTTCGAGTGGAATTTACTTTTAAAACCATGGTGTACTAAAAATGCATTGTCCAACACATAAAAATTATATCCTGCAATATGTGTTTCACACACTTGGCTGATTCTGTTGAAGCCATACTGTGGATAGTAAGGAAATAAAATGCTTTTAACACTGTAAAAAACTTGCTATATGGGCCAGTTTTTTGTTTTGTTTGTTTGTTTGTTTGTTTGTTTTTTTTTTTTTTGAGGGGTTTGGGAATCCTTTTTGTGAAAATTATAGATGCACTGTCAAGAAATGGACTGTGAAAAAATAGGGCCATTTTCCCTTCTCTCTCGTCGATGTCCATGCCCCAAAATGATAATTCCTCGATTGGAATTAAAATGCTAATCATTGCTAATAACTTCATGTTTTGGTTGGTTAAGGAGTCATTGACTTCTGAAGCTAAAGGGCTGTATTTTCAGCAGTATACAGTGGCTGTTACCAAAGCAGTTTTTAAAGGAGCACTTCAATCTAAATCAATGAAAATTGAAAATGACTTGAAACTTAGTGAAACCTATATGTATACAGCACTAATAATCACTATGAAGCAACATTTCTTCACATAAAAAAGAGATGGATAAAATTGTCAAGGTTTTTAGCATTTAAATTGTGAGTAAATGATGTCATTATAACATTGATTACTCAACCCCATTGTTCTTTTAGGTTTTAAACCAAAATTTCTCTGTGATAATGAGCTTACAATGCCGGTAGATTTTTATCTTCATATAGAAATAATCAGTTTCCAATTTTCACGATTTTCATCCAAGTGGGCCTTTAAGGTCAGAAAAATGTAATTACCACACCCTCAAAAATCTGTGTCTCCACTCCAATTTCGACTTTTCCATCCTCATTCTTTTCTGCATGTGTCAGTATCCTTGTAAGTTTTACTCACCATAATGTTCAAAGGGACTTTTTAGTGGAGACACAAACGTTTGTAGGTGTGGCCATCAAATGGACATCCATAGATATAGTAGCTTTGACATGAAATCTGTCCTAAGTCTATCTCTTTGACATCTAATTATACCTTTTTAAATCTTTCATCATAAAATGGAATATTGTTTGGACCAATATAGAATGGCTCCCAAGGGTCTCCCCATGCAACTGTATGGGAAATCTCTATTCCTTTAGATTTACTCTTGTGGCTGTAGACAACAATAAAGAAATAAGTCTACACAACATATATTGAGGTGGGGGGGGGGAATGGGGGAGAGAAGGAAGACAGTCCCCTCAGGACTTGCTGTACACTTCTCCTCAATGATTTAACGAGTTTGACTAATGTGCGGGTTGCGGGCCAATATTTGCGGGTTGCGGGCCAATATTTGCGGGTTGCAGGCCAAAATTTGCGGGTTGCGAGAAAAATGTTACTTACAACAACAACAACAACAACAAGGTCTTTATTTAGTACCACATATTTACATTTTGTACGTTTAAAAGAAATATTAGATTAAAACAGGATTTTTGGGGTACAGGCCACCTATAATAACCATGTAAGGCTAACCAAGATAGGTGGCTTGCATGTTTTATTTGCGTTGAAGCTTTATGGTCAATAACACACTGTAAATAATTAGATATTTTAACAAAGACAAAAACAAGAAAAGAAAGGCAATACAAATATACAAAGATAAAATTGCAAATGGTTTCATACATATAGATAATAAATGAAGAGAATGGATCAAACTATTATACTAGTAGATACGACGTATGATTTCATATATAATTATGAAATTACATATGAAATTATACAAAAGACATAATTGAATAAATTAAAGTGAAGGTTGACAGAACTTACTATCAACCCGATAGAAGAGAAAATCGTACTATATAATTAGGTTGATAGTACTTACTTTTATAGTCTGTAAAATATTTATTCAAAAATTTAATTTTCGTCGGTCCAATAGCGATATATAACTTAAATGAACCAGTGACCAAAATAAAGTCAACGTGCCGACTTACTGGTGTTATTTTGTAAAGCTGTCACTGCAAATCAGCAATGTGTAACGTATGTCAAGGGGGTGTTTAGGGCTACACGAACTAAAATATTTAAACCCAAAATAAATCAGACAACATATTGCTCGTGTACAGGTGCACTGGATGAAATATTCCGGACAGACCTAGATTGCTTTTTTGATAAGATGACACTCGATATGTGGTGATCCTGTTGTGATCCTGTTGTGATCCCCTAATTTATCCAATTAACAATTAAACGCTGTGGGATACTTAATGTGATCACGTAGAGAGGAAGAGAAAGAGAGATTGAAAGAGGGGGAAGAGGTTAGGTTATTAAGAGAGTTTGACTAATGTGCGGACAGAACGTCAGAAATACCATTATAGCAGCATATTCATGTTAATTAAAAACTCACTAAGCCGAAGGTGAAACTGTTGTGTTCATGAATGGCACCAGCTCCTTATCTCCTGATTTGAATCCATGACGCCCAGAACAACTGGCACACTCACGAACTGTACCACACACCCGTACGTGATCTGGAGTGTGCCACGATGAAAGATATATCCCGGTCCGTTGATTGTTCAACTTTGTGACGTGTTTGACCAAAACACATTTTTGTGTATGATGATAGATTAGTTTACAGACACTGCTGACTCAAAATTCAGATTGTAACCAGGTAACAGGTATTGAGTGTAATCTGCTAAAGGGACTTCAAAACTTGATTCACCCTGCTCCATTACAGATTGAAAGTGATTGTTTATAGTGATTGTACAGATTTTTAACCCAGTAAGTTCAGGGGCAACGTCAATGTTATCGTTTTTGACGTCTGGTTTTTATGTTGTTTTTAATATATAACTTATCTTTTTGACAAGCTAATCAGCTACGACTTTTTAAACTACCGGGGAAGCTTGTTTTATTCAAAACGACTACATTTTTCTCAAGCCCGCAAATTTTTAGCCCGCAACCCGCAAATTTTGGCCCGCAACCCGCAAATTTAGGCCCGCAACCCGCAGCCCGCAAAATAGCCGGACCCTGATTTAACTTGGTTTAACTTAGAACGTAACTACTCAATGCAAATTAATATACTAAGGCTCTAATGACATGTAAATGGAAAATTCTAGAGGGAGAGACTATGCATTTGAAGTCATGAGTGCAAGAGATTGTGTTAGAAATTCAAGCACTTCAAAGTCCCTTTGCTTAAAAAGATATCTTAAAATCCATAACACCACATTTTGACACCATGCACAGAAAACTATGTTAGGGCCATTAATAAGAGGGAAAATATGACACCTCTTGTCTAAGGTGTAATGTAATGCCCCATTCACACCAACAAGTTAAACATGTTTAAAACTAGTTTTACCAGACAAGGTAGAAAATAAATTGCTCATGCCATGCGCCACCCCACAACTAAAAATAGCACAAACCTGTTTGATTAAAATCTCATTAGCAACTGAAGGTAGTTTGAGGTAAGTGCAATCAATGTATTTGAAAAACCTAAACCTGGTTTAGTTTAAAAACTAGTTTAGCTGGTGTGTATGGAGCAGGTTGATTTTTTATCAGATTTGTACTCTTGTGTGTAAACAGGTCAATGAATCTGCCACTAAAATGGAATTTGGAATTCTGAATTGTACGAGAAGATCGTGCGATTTTTTATTTATAATACACTATACAAAATTTCGTTGCCATAGCGACTTAATAGGTACTCTGCAGAGTACAATTAACGATATAATTGTACTCCTCTCGTCCAATCAGAATCGAGTATACTAATTTTGTATACACTATACAAAATTAGTATACTCGATTCTGATTGGACGAGAGGAGTACAATTATATCGTTAATTGTACTCTGCAGAGTACCTATTAAGTCGCTATGGCAACGAAATTTTGTATAGTGTATTATAAATAAAAAATCGCACGATCTTCTCGTACAATTCAGAATTAATAGTTACTCGTAATGTTTTGAAAACTCTCAAATCCAGAAACCTTTTGTCTAGTGTAAAATAATGTAGTCTAAAATTGATGTCTGCACAGATAGGTTTGTGCTTTTAATATGTAGCGTGTGTCCTATTTGGTCCAGATTGTATCTAGATGGTCCCACTGGCTTTTGAGAACTATTGACCCTCCTATAAATAAAACAATGTACCTTTTCCATTCCTCATAATTGGTTGGGCGTTGGCATTTCCAACAAGCTTTGTAGTAGAAAGGCTGAACCTTGCCTGAGTCCCATAGATTTATTAACTTATCTTTCTGTGTTCCAAGAGGGACTGGATTTTCACTTTCAAAAGCTGGTACAACAAACACTCTTTTATCTGCAGAAAAAAATCCAATAAAATTTGGTTGCATTGTACTTTGAGGAACAAAGCTTTACAGGTGTATTTAGAGTGACACCAAAGTGCCAGAAATGATCTAGTAAAAGTCTGTAACATAGAGGCATCTAACTGCTAGCCCCAATTCCTTGAGAGGAGGGCAGTCAGTTAAATATTTAGGTAAAAACCAGGGTATCTGTTTCCTTAGTGAGTTAGGGGGGAATATTGCTATGTATGGCCCTATCTGCCCTGTCCATTATTATACAGAATGATGTGTCTATATTATAGAAATGTCCATATACATCCACATGTATGTGTATTCGCTGTGATATGCTTTTTCCTATTGCTACCTTAATGGGCTAGCTACATTTATCTTTTCATCAAAAACTACATGTACATGTACACTGTATGGGCTAGGTTGAAGTTGAAACAAGTGTGAGATCACTAAACTAACCTTTAAAGTTTCCAAATAAATGATTTTTCTCAGCAAACTTTAAGAAATCATGATAAAGATTTGCATTGCTCATCATATCAATATCCACCATAAAGATGTAGTCAGACTTTGCTGCTTTTCTTGCCACATTTCTTAGAAGATTATTTGGATAAGGAATCTAAAGAAATATAATTATCATCATTTTAATATGGCAATCAAATGTTCTCAAATTATAATTCATGCATGCCTTGTGAATAGTAAATGACAGATGTCAAGCCAAGCCTGAGGCTGTGACTCTATTCTTTCTACTTCAATTCCAAGACTCTTACATTAAACTGGTTCCTACTGAGGTGTTACAAATGATAAGATTTGAGTCTGCAGCCAAATTGTATAAGACTCTGGCTCCAGTTGTACAACATTTGGATAGTGCTATCTTTTGTATCAATCCTTATCCAGAACTTCTATGAATTTATTAATTAACTATTGGAAACACCATCATTTAATTTATCCACTGGATAAGGATTGATTACTTAGACTTAGACTTAGTTTCTCCCGCGCTGTTCTGCGCATAGGGCGACAAGTGTACTCCATTTCTTCCGTCTTGTGCTACAGTCTCAGCTTGTATTGCATCAATGCCCACAGTCTCCAGGTCTTTTCTAAACATATGCCTCCACGTCATCTTGGGGCGATCTCTCTTTAAGGATTGATACTGTTCTATAAACTAGATGTACTCCATGATTGCAGTTAATGTCTTGTAAGTCTCCCTGAAGATCACTCAAAGAATCTGACTGGTATTTGAAAAGTCACAGATTATAAAGTGGGCTCTGATATTAGTCCAACTAGTGACACAAATAATTTTGTGATATTTTACTATTATTTCAAAAACCAGAACCATCTGACAGCATACAAGATACCAAACTGGTGGTCTGTAATGACGACATAGCTCACACTAGTATTTTAGCTGTTTTAAATAATTATTTATTATTAGGGAGCTTAAGCACAAGGTTTTTTTTCAACATGGATGCCACACAGTCATTTTTGTTCATGTGCCTGCTGTCATAGATGAAATCTAGAGTGTGAGAAAGCCTCAATTGACATTCTAGTGAGAATGTGAACTTCATCTATGAGGGCACAAGCTTGATCAAAAACATCCATGTAACATCCATGTTAATTGACACAAATGTCTCTTGCTTAAGGGTGCTGGGACACATTTCGTTACCAAGCAACGTGGTTGCTATGCTGGCAGTAAAAGCGAGTGCCAGAGCTCATAAACATTTTCAATTAAAATTATGATTTTTTGCAAAAATGTCACTTTTGGAATGCCCCAATTTCTTTGAGTCTTAAAGTTTTGCATTTTTATTGAGAAACCGGGAAATATGATTTTTCAATGAAATTAAATCAATAAAATATGCTACAATTTTTTTCAAATTATCAGTGTCTGATGCTAAGCAAATTAATGGGTCAGAACATTGTGGGTGAAAATCTTAAAACCAAATATAAGCATACATGTATCATTGAAGCTATTCATTATCTAATGACACAGCCGACTATAATGTGGCAAACATCTGAAATCTCCAGTGCGCAGCACAAACAGCTGGTTTTCATTTTAAATTCTATAATCTTTGAGAGGTTTATAGATAAAATAATTATTTTTATCCTGAAATGTTTTATGTATTATGCTCCACAAAGTAGCAGATGGGTTTTCTAAAAAAGTTTAAAATCATGAAGTTATGAGCAAACATATCTTTACGGAGACAAAAAAAGAGCTCTAAAAAATTATTTATCAACAAAATAAAAAACGCATTCATTACCTCGTGCACTTTGTAGTGTAAAGCTATACTATGTAGGAATTGAATAAAAACATTTTGAAATGGCAAAAATTATAGAAATTTTCTTCCGATGATGTCATTTGATGATGTCACGATGATGTCATTTGATGACATCATGCAATGATGTCATCAAACTCAAGAAATTTGTGATTGTTGTTTGAATCCAAATGTAAGCTGATTTGCCAAAATATGAAGTTTGCCTAGCAATGGGCTCCAGGAATACATCCCAGCACCCTTAAGGCTGGCATACAGGTTGCTGCAACACGACAATTCCCCTTGTGTATACTGCGGAATTTCTGTGAAAGATCTTGTCACCGCGACAGAATTTTTTCACTGCAACACATAACACGAATTTAAACTGGTTTGAATTCGTGCATACGATTGCAGTGACAAAATCAGTGAAAGTGGATTCGTCACAGCACAGTGCACACTTGATGCCTAAGTGTGTGCTGGCCTTTAAGCTCCCTATTACTAAAGTACAAATTACCTCAACATTGGCATAGTTTGTTATCCCAGCAGCTCCACTTTGGACACCAAGCAAAAACTCACTACAAGACTTTGGCAAAGCCTTTCTGGCATTTTTAACATGTGTCATTAGTCTATTAAGGAGTGAAGGATGAGACAGAGGATATACAACGTGGAATGTCACTCTTTCCTTGATTTTATTATTGCAAAGATGGAGACCAATCATAGACTTGTATGCTGTGACGATATCTAAACCTGGCACCATTACAGCTGTTAAGAAAAAACATGCTCAGTTATTGTTAGTAGAAGTACTGCACAGAATCCCCTGAAGCCTACATCTGTTATTTTCAATTCAGAGATCCTTCCTATTATAGGTGTCTTTACAATTAAATGCAGTTTGATTGAATTCACAATCCCAAGATCCTTCAATTCCATAAGATAATTAATAGGTTGGTTAAAGGGTATGTGTAAGCCTGATTTACATAACCACCACATCATTCCTAATTTTTGGCATGCAGTCTGATTATTTTGGGTATGGTAGTACCCCTATCTGTCAACAAATTTTCTGTTCACACAATGATAATTACAGGTGCGGACGTACCAAAAATAATGATCTGTATACTCAAAATTAGGGGGGTCATGCTATAAATAGGGTTGTCAGTAATAGAATCTGGCTTTACTGTTTCTTTTTTAACTTTTCAATGAGCTTTTCTCACCCCTTTATCCAACAGCAACAAAAATACAATATTTGAAAAGAGCACACCTAAGTTAGCAAAAATTGAAATTTTAAGTTAGTTTTGAGGATTAGCACCAAAGTTATGGGTAGCCAAAGTTTGTGCTTTTTGTATAGAAACATTTGTTTCTATTCAAAAAGCACCAACTTCGGCTGCCCATAACTTTGGCGCTATTAATTAAAAGTACCTCAAAATTTCAAGTTTTGCTAACTTTGGTGTGCTGTTTTCAAATATCATATTTTTGCTCCTGTTCGATTACAACATAAAATGTCATGCAAAGGATGAGAAAAGCTCATTACACCCCCTCCCTCCCCTCCCTCCCTATTATTAATATTTTAAACGAGCACTTCATAATTATCCCTTTCTTCACTGCAATGACAATAATGGCAATGGAATTTAATAAATGTTGTGTTAACATCAATTATTATCTTACCAACAGAAATAAAGCCTTGCCAATGCTCAACCGTGTTTAATAAATAGTGTAGATGGTTTGCAGTACAGTGGGTTACCATGACAACATCATGGGTTCCTTTTACTTCATTTGCTGTCCCCTTTATAAAGTTAGTTTGTATTCTGTGCTCTCCATGGTAATCAATATCAAGATTTCTGAAATCCATAATAGCATTGGAGAACAGTGATGAAATGCCCTATTAAAAAAATGAAAGAAATAAAGATGATAAATGATGCTAGACACCCAGTTGTTCTGGTGACAATTACTGTTGACACTAGCCTGTATAGTGGACTTGGGTGTGGGAAGGTGACGGGAAAGAGTAGTACCTGCTGCATACATTTGCACTGATTTTGCATGGTTAATGAGCAGTGCATTACGTATACTGAGTCTGCATATTGCTGGTGTTTTTGCTTATGTCACTAACTAAAGACATTTGAAATTCCTGCCGTAACCGTGCTGTGACTGTATGGTGGCATTTTCACAATCATACGAAATCTACTCTACACAGACTCAGTAATGTACTGCTCATTAGCAGTGCTTGCCTTAATTTTCATTAGTGATATAAGTAATAAGCACAAGCAACATATACAGACTCAAATGCACGGCGTGGTACATTTCACACTCCAGACCTGCCAACCCCCAAGGCTTTCGTATCTGGAGATCAACATTTTTTCCTTAGAATTGGGTCGATTTTCATGGCCAGGTGGGGGGGGATAGAGGAGACTCAAAGTGGGACAAAACGTACTTGAGGCTACACTGCGCTATCTCCACGGTCGATTTTCCTACCTCAGTTGGGGGAGGGGGGTTGGAAAGACAATATTTCAAGAAAGATAGACGATATTTCAGTTAAAATGGCCACGATTTTAGGATTTGAGCGATTGTCCGGGAGATTTAGGTCTTTATCTGGGACACCAGGAGACGAGGCCCAAAATA
The DNA here is from genome assembly GCA_029948255.1 of Telmatactis stephensoni. Taxonomy (NCBI): domain Eukaryota; kingdom Metazoa; phylum Cnidaria; class Anthozoa; order Actiniaria; family Isophelliidae; genus Telmatactis; species Telmatactis stephensoni. The sequence goes on along the minus strand of JALIZF010000986.1, from coordinate 1,511 downwards.
TGGAGACTCCTGGATTATCCGGGAGGGTTGGCAGCTGTGCACTCATACAAAAACTGCTTTATGTTGCTTGTGCTTATGTCACTAGTGAAAAGACAAGCACTGCTAATGAGCAGTACATTACTGAGTCTGTGTATGTTGTTTATGCTTATGCTTATGTCACTAATGAAAAGGCATGCACTACTAATGAGGAGACTCTGTGTGCTTTTGCTTAGGTCACTAAAACTTAATCAGACATTAATCAGAAGTGCTTATGACAGCAATAAAAGTAATTAGGGCTAGTGATATTAATCACCACAATCACCATCAATAGAACTTTTGTCAACTTATCGGGGTGTTAAAATCTTGAAGTAAATGCTATAAATTTGAAACTGCTATTAAATTTGATTGTTGAAGACGTTAATTGTGTTGCAAATGAGATGGATATATCTGCAGTCACGTAAGATATATAATGTTCGTACCTTGGACCTGTTGTCATGTGAAACATCTTGGTTGTTGAATTTTGAAACCAAAAAGAAATTAACCAACGCCAATGTCAAACCTATTGCAGCTAGAGATAGTATCACTTTACCAATGGGAAAATTCATATTCCCTTCTCTTTTATAAGTTTTTTGAAGGCATATTGTTAGGATAGCAAATACATGTATGCAGGACTGTTCCAGCCGCCATCTTGGATATTCCCGTACTCCACTGCGAGCACAATCAGTAGGAAAACTGGAAACGCGGACTGTGGAAGGCGGACACCTCCCGGTTCACCACCAACGGCGAAACACGGGAAAAATGTTATGTTTAAACAACTTTCCAATGTTTGTTTGTTGTTTGTTTGTTTGTTTGTTTGTTTGTTTGTTTGTTTGTTTGTTTGTTTGTTTGTTTGTTTGTTTGTTTGTTTGTTTGATTGATTGATTGATTGATTGATTGATTGATTGAATTATAAAATTTTTCTCTCACCTCACCTAGTGAAACAAAAGCATCTTGAGGATATAACGAGAAAGAATGACTCAAAGCCATAAAAACCACTATTATTTTTATTTTTGCCAAAGCTGCCGAGCCGTTCAGCCCCCTTTTGCATAGGAGTGTGCCACCGGAGCTCTAGAAACCTGACCCTATCTAAGACACTCTAAAGTGAAAAAATCCTACCCTATTCAAGACAAATGAGAAGAAAATCGACCCGTCGCGTGATAAGATGAAAAGCGGTCACGAAAGAGATAACTGAGCCGTCAACTACGACTACTTTGTCAGCAAGTCAGTGGTAATCTCGCACGACGAGGCGCTTTTTTGTTTATTTTAAGAACAGTACCCTATCACAAAAACACAAAAAACACAAAAACATATAATATGGCTTGTGATTTCCTATGGGCTCCTGCGTATAGCAAATATATGGGAATACCCCCTCCCCCCGGGCTGCCGAGATACTTATATATGAGATTGTTCTGACATGCAGTCTGCAAAAGAATAAAGAAAGGTGGTTAGCACAATTGGAGTGAAATCCGCTGAGTCTTAACGAGTCTTATCTT